>JAVMSB010000082.1:0-108168 GCA_031761475.1 Penicillium pancosmium
ACCCCCCACCATGCCGGGCCAACCTCCCCGCGCCCTCTTTTTCGACACGTTCGGTACAGTCGTCGAATGGCGATCCTGCATAACCAAAGCCCTCTCAGCCGCATCCCTACAAGTCTTAACAAATCCGCCCCAAGACCGATCCATCCCAACTGCCGTGCTGGACCGTGCATCCGCATACACCGAAGCAGACTGGCTCAGCCTCGCCGAAGCATGGCGTCGATCCTACGGCATATTTACGCGAACCTTTGACCCATCGACGAAATTCATCTCAATCGATCAACACCACTACACCGCTCTAAAGGACCTTCTCAACGAACGCGGTATCCTGCCTTTATTCAACGATGCGGAATTATGGGATCTGACATTTGCCTGGCACCGACTTGATCCGTGGACTGATAGTGCGAAGGGCCTCGCGCTTCTGAATACTCAATTCGTTACCTCGACTTTATCGAATGGTAATGTCTCTTTGTTGGAAGATTTGAAGGAGCACGGTTCGCTCCCTTTTGCGCATTTGATTAGTTCGGAGCATTTTGGCGCTTATAAGCCTTCGTCGAAGGTTTATCTTGGTGCTGCGGAGAAACTTGGGTTGAAGCCGGAAGAGTGTGCTCTTGTCGCTGCTCATCTTAGGGATCTTAGAGCTGCGAAGGACTGTGGGTTTAAGGCTGTTTTTGTTGAGAGGGAGTTGGAGGAGGATTGGGATGTTGAAGAAGTTGCCAAGGCTAAGGCGGATGGTTGGGTTGATATTTGGGTTGATCAGGATACTGGGGGTTTTGTTGAGGTGGCGAGGCGATTTGGGATTCAAGAGTAATAGGATATTTTTATCTAAACTCCCTTTAGACTATGAACACTTCTATAGCCCTGAATATACAATGCAATTAATTCCGAGGAATCCGCGGAATATTTCCACTGGGCAACTATCTGTCGATGCTGACGTGATGACGTGAGGGGTTTGTCAGCTTCGCAACTACCATCATGCGATTACCAATGATCATTCTATGTTGCTGTGTATAAGACTGAGGCCATTTTGTCAGATATTAACACGAATTCGAGTCTCGCGAAACGCCAGCAGAATCAATTGCATACCCACACGGGCGAATTACTAGGCTCAACCATCACCCGGGCATCCGAGTCTCTATCAGCACTATACTACTAGTACTCATCCAAGTCAGCCATGAGCACCGAAGTAAGCCATCCTTCCCCTAAACCCATGGATTAACCCCTCCCAGAAAAAGCACATCCCCTAACCTAACCAGGACACAAAAGTTTACAAACACGCCGACCCAGACGGCCACTTCCGCCGCAAAGATTCGGCATTTCGATCCCGCGTCTCCAAAAGTCCCACGGCTGAATTCCCCGCCGAAAAGGACCGCTACGTCCTCTACATCAACTACGGCTGTCCCTGGGCCCACAGGGCAAATCTAGTCCGAAGTCTAAAAGGACTAGAAGATATCATCCAGCTAGTCGTTCTAGACCCTGAACTCGGGCCGAACGGATGGTTCTTCTCCGGCCGCTACGGGTCTGCAGAAAAGGACCCACTGTATGGATTCAAGTACCTCAAAGAATTATACTTAAAGGCAGATCCGCAGTATGAAGGAAGATACACCGTTCCCACGTTGTGGGATAAGAAGAAAGAGACGATCGTCAATAATGAAAGTAGTGAGGTGATTCGAATGCTTTATTCCGAATTTGATGACCTTTTACCGCAGGGCTTGAGGGAGGCTAACCAGCCTGGTGGTGGGTTTTATCCTCAGCATTTGAGGAATGAAATTGATGCGATGAATGCTTGGGTTTATCCGCAAATCAATAATGGGGTTTATAAGACTGGTTTCGCAACTACGCAGGCGGCTTATGAGGAGAATATCTATCCGCTTTTTGAAGCTTTGGATCGGGTTGAAGAACATCTCAGTCAAGGGCAACATCAGCCATATCTCTTTGGGGAACATATTACCGATGCTGATATTCGGCTCTATACGACTATTGCCCGGTTTGATGTTGCGTATTATCTCATCTTCAAGTGTAATCTGAAGATGATTAGGCACGATTATCCGCTTATCGACCGTTGGTATCGGAGACTTTATTACGATGAGACGTCTTTGACTCGTGGAGCTTTCAAGGAGACGACTTTCTTTGACATTGTAGGTCTTCCAAGAGCATTGATCTGGTCCGATGCGGATTCCTTTGATTTCTAACCTTTGCGTAGTACAAATTTGGATATTGCGCTGCTCTTGGAAATAAGACTGGGAATAGGGAGTTGGTTGTTCCGGTTGGGCCTGTTCCTGATATATTGCCCGCGGAGAAAGGGGAGTAAAACAAACACACACAATGGGGAGATGTCCGCAATTATGATCCTGTTTGTCCTGAAAGGAGGTGGTGATTGTTGATATGTTGTTCTAGTTCTAGTACAAAAGGCCCAAGATACTCATTCAAAGCCAGTCCAGAAAATTCAAACACCAATTGATCATACATAACATGTTCTGGCGTCCACTGGTTAGGTGCTATTTACGTAATTCGCAGTATTCGTATTCGTATGTACTTTCATAGTCTGAATGATTCCGTTTCAAGTAGGAGAAGCCTTTCTGTATACTGGACTAAAAATGACCACGATATCTCAAGCCCATTAATCTCAACCGCACACATTATACGCAATTCAGTCTAGATTGACCGGACCGGGATTGTCGACGACATCTGCAGAGATGTTCTCCGAAATTTTTTACACAGCAGTACTTATGGGCCGACCCGTCATCTATGGGCAAAGTGTTGGTATCAGGGGTGGAGCGAAACATGTACTCAGGGCAATTCTGGCTGACCTATACGAAATATGGCACTATTAGGGTTGTTGAATATTTTCGAGTGCGAAGTAAGGTCTAGAACGTGCAGTATCCTGGAGGTTCTGAGGCAATAATGTGGAGCCCTATGTCTGCGCTATCTACTGTACTGCGGGACTAGTTTGGCTAAGGGATGTGATAGACAATTGACAGCTAATACGGGGTACAGGTCATGAAACTCCCTGGTCTTGGCATTGTTCTAGTACCCCACTGTATGGAGTAACGGTCTACAATATAGTATATAGTCTCATCCTGAGACGCGCCAATTAATCATGTTTCAAGGGTTCACAGTAATCGGCTTTATATCTGGAGGTATTCCAGGAGGTGATCTCGACATGAATATAAATACTTAGAAACATACGTTGCTAGAGTCGATTTTTCAGAAAGATTTCTTTTTCAAGTCCTGCTGGTAGTGCTTCCTTCTTTGACCTTGCTTAAATCAACTTTTTTCGTGTCGAGATGAAGATTTTTGCAACATTCCTTACCATCACTGCTGTGCTGGCACACTCAGCTTCAGCACATTACATTTTCAGCAAACTCGTTTTGGGCAATGAAGTTTCTGAGGATTGGCAATAAATTCGCGAGACCACTCGGGACAAATGCTATATGCCTACCAAGTTCAGCTCCACCTTCGACAATCTGACCCCTAGCGATAGCGACTTCCGTTGCAACCTGGGATCTTTCAGCAATGCCGCAAAGACTGAGGTTGCTGATGTCGCTGCTGGTGACACCATTGCGATGAAGCTATTCTACGACGGCAGCATTGCACACCCCGGTCCTGGTCAAGTTTGTAAGTGAAAGCCTCTATTTGTTTGTGAATTAGATGTTGACTATATTGTTCCACAGACATGTCAAAAGCACCTACCGGTAATGTGAAGGAGTATGAGGGAGATGGTGACTGGTTTAAGATCTGGGAAACAACTATCTGTGATGAAAGCGGCGATCTCACTTCTGGTGCTTGGTGTTCGTATGGAATGTCGCAATTCGAATTCCAGATCCCCGAGGACACCCCAGCCGGCGAGTACCTCGTTCGAGCTGAGCATGTTGGTCTTCACGGCGCGCAAGATAATCAGGCAGAGTTCTTTTATAGGTAAGTCGCCATGACTATTCTCCCTTGACGCAGAATTTCTTACCAGGATATACAGTTGTGCACAGATCAAGGTTACCGGCTCCGGTAGCGGCTCTCCAAGTATTACTTATAAGATCCCGGGCCTCTACGATGATACTATGACTTTGTTCAATGGTCTCAACCTCTGGACAGACTCTGTGGCTACGGTAAAGGCAGATATTTCAGACACGCCAATTGGTGATGAGATTTGAGACGGTGGCAGCAGCGGCATATACTATATTTGAAAGACGGGGTATGAAGAGTCGGCGAGAAAATTGTTGAAGGGTGTCGTTAGCAGCATTACTGTCACAAAGTCGTTGGAAGTTTTGATAGAGGAAGTCGGTGAAGGGTCATCCATAAGAATGATTGCGACATTTGATTTTTGGTACAGTAATTGTTAAAGGGAGTTGAAAAAACAAAGGCGCCATGGAAGGCATTGGGTGTCGCCGAAGCTTCGAATGTCAGTGTCATTTAAGTCAATCATTGAAGGCAATCGTTTATAGTCTTTGAAATGTCCCGAGGATTTGATATAATAATGACCTAATGAATCTTTGAGGAATTTCAGAATTAATCCCAGATAGTCGTGGAGAGGGAAAATGAAATATTTGAGAGAATTGACGCTAGAGATCGTTGAAGTCGGTTGTTGAAAGACGCCATCAAGGGGGATTGCGATTCTCAACAATGGCATTATCAAGTCCGAATATTTGACTTCGGTGAGTGCTTTCAGCGATTTCGTTGAGCAAATTTCGTCCGAAGGTCAACTATTTCAACAGCTCCTGATTATTGGGTTCTCTCAACGATACCTTGTTGATTGTTCAATGACTTCCAGTAGTTATCATTTCGAAATTTCCTCAAAAGATTCATTTTCTCCAACAACTCACAGAAATTGAGTTAAACCGGCTCCTTCTAGCAGCTACATTCAGATAACTACTTTAACTAATTTTTCACACCGTGTTATGCGAGAGCGAGTGGTGAAAAGAGATGGTGAGCTGCAGAGAGCGACAAATCTACTTTTCAACGGAATCGTCGGACGTTGGTAGAATGTTTTAGATTCGACCATTAAACTTTTCAATACTTCCCCATTCTATTTTTTCAACGGTTATTTGGGAAATTTATAGTTTACTCAACAGCGCGCTACAATTGATTTTGACAGACTCTGGGCATTCCAACAAATCCTTTCAACGTCTCCTGCGATTAATTATTTCCGCAATTTTGCGAATGGTTTTACGGCGGAGAGGGTGCCGAAGAGAGAGGGCGGTGCTAATTGATAAGTGACGCTTCGTTGTTCACATTGTTGATGGGGGTTTATTGTATGTTATTGTATTAGACACAAGCAGGCTGGTAAACAGGTACTAATATATATCTGTGTGCGTGATCCCAATCCCCATCATCAACTCAGAGAGAATCATGATACGTGCAGTAAACCCAGGGTGCCTTCCATCTGAGTCGCTGGAAAAATCCCCTTCTTGATTAAAAGATTTCAATTCATCCAGAAACAACCCGGACCCAGGCTGGGTTGGGTTCTGGGTTGGAGCCTACTAGTACTCACCATCGCGAACTTCAGCCAAGACAAATATTTTTTCCAGTTGGCCAACGGGCTACAATATATCCTGTGACCGACTGCAGAGGTCAATAGGTCTATACAAACAGATATTCGAGAAGACAATACATATAGTTCATTAGTTATCTACGCCAGTTATCCGACAGAGTATGACTCTTTTGAAAGGCCAAACGGTTAAGGGCGGGGTAGATCATGATTGGATAGCCGTACCTGTCAGACCGAAGCATGATGATTTACAGTGGGGCAGTGATTTAGTGATTTGTCAGTATCAGTGGAGGATTTGTACTTTAATGGATTATCAGATTGTATCAGTCTGATTGTATCCTTTTAACTTAACCAAGAGTCGTAGTCATGCTCGACCGCATACAAATTTGTGTAAACGAACATCATCAATCCAGAATACTAAGTTATATATCTATCATTAGTCAGTCCATGTGTACGGCAGTCAATTGCCGCCAATTTGCAATAATTAGTATTTAACCCCACCGCCTACCTCCGATTACCTTAACTTTTTGTTAAGAGTACGGTCGCACTCGGAAGAATACTTATTAATAAGCTATGTGGCGCACTGTATCTTGTATGTAAAAAGAGAGTAAGTGATGGCTATGGCTACTAAGTGCTGCCTTTTGTATACAAAAAGTAAGTAGATAGTAGCTACTAACTCTTATTTTTTATATATAAAAATAACTGAGTAATAGCTATTGAGTACTGTTTCTTATATATAAAAAGCAGGTGGATGATAGCTACTATGTGAGTATTTTATACTCTACTCTGAGGACTAATAATATAGAGCGTCTTGTCTATCTGCCGGTTGAAAAATGAATTACTAATTATTGTAAAGTGGCGGCTATTCGCTGCCGCATATCCGTTTCAATATGTTATAGGCTGACTCTTCCCATCCTCCCGCGGTACGTCTTTTCTAAAGGGAAACCCGGAACCCAATACCTCGCCGCACTAATATGGAGTGGAGCCGGACTTCAAGATCCAGTCTTCGTCTCTGTGCGTGATTGGATGTTCCAAAGTTTAAAAAGGGCAAGGGAGCCTTGGGTTAACTGTTTGGCCTTTCCACTCAGCTGGGCGTAGCTTGCCCCTGATCTAGACCCGCTGTCAAACAACATGGATATACATATTGGAGATGCCTTCAGGTTTGCCCCAACTTTTCCTTATCACTCATCATTCCTTTCCTCTTTCTTATTATGCAGATTACTGAAGGATAACACGACCCCCTCTTCACACCCTAGTGCACATGCGCCTTGGTGTCAGCATAACTGTGAGGTGCATAACATGAACACGGAGGCCGTTGGCATTCTCGCGTTCGCCACCCCGCAACATGGATAGTTCCCCGAAAAACCCAACATCACCTTTAGGGACGGGGAACGGCACGGTGGACAATGCCCTTGATATTAGCATAATCGTGTTTACGTCCATCGCCCTATTCAACGCTCTGGAACTGGCGGTCCTCATTCTATTGACTTTCCGTCACTACCGCAGCCTTTACTTTTGGTCTCTGCTGACATCGACCATTGTCGGCGTGATTCCGTACTCTGTTGGGGGTACCTTGCAGTTCTTTAGCCTGGAACCATTGTGGCTCAGCGTGATCTTACAGAATGTTGGTTGGATCATGATGGTGCCAAGCCAGTCCGTGGTGCTCTACTCGCGACTACACCTGGTGTCGCAAAATACGGCGGTATTGGGCCTCGTCCGGGCGCTGATCATAATATGTCTTATTGTGGTCGTTGCACCGACGATTGTGTTGAATGCGGGTTGGTCCTATATGCCGGAGTCTCCTGCGTGGGTGCAGGGGTACGCTGCTTATGAGCGGATTCAAATAACATGGTTCACGGCACAAGAGTGTTTTATTTCGGGAGTTTATATCTGGGAAACTGTCCGAATGTTTCGTCTAATTCCGAGCGACGACAAGCGGCGTCGCAAGATCTTGTACGAACTGCAGGCGGTCAATGCTATAAGTATTGTCATGGACCTAGCGCTGGTAGTTCTCCAGTATCTGAACTACTATTTTTTGCAGGTTATTTTCAAAGCGACCGTCTATAGTGTCAAGTTGAAGCTGGAGTTTGCAGTGCTGAGTTTATTGATCACAACTGTGCATTCGCGCGGCTCGGACGGGACATTCTGGGTGATCGACCAAACGACGTTAAATCACCCTAGCACAAGGTCTGTTGGCGCAGGAGGTATCTTATGAGAATTAAATGCGCATGCTTCTTCGAACAATATCTGGAATGTGCTTTGAGAAACTGTTAGTGAAAGAAACCCCGGATGAGGGAGTTTTATACTCTTCGTAATCTATAGAGTAGATAATGTCCCATATGGGATCAGCAGAAAGACAAGCTCTGGTTGTGCCAAGATTCATATATTTCAGGTATGGGAAGTAGGATACAGTATTTCCGGAAATCGGTGTCAACCTCCGCACTCTTACATTGGTTTCCAAACCCCAAATGCCGATATACACTTAGCTACTTTCGGAGTGGTTGTCAGCCTCATTTGGTTTGTGGATGTTTTGAAGAGGTACCGCAAATTACCGGATTATCGCATTAGCGGAGTATATATTCATTACCTGTAAGGCCAGATGCTGTCATCCGAGTGCCCTACGTCAACCCTCCTAATCCATACCTGGTTTTCTTGGTTGGCATTTCCACCAGCGGTGTACCGAACTATGGCTCCCAACCTATTGAATTCTACTCTCGTGTTGAATCGTGATATGATTTGCAGTGATGAAATAAGTAGCTCGGAGATGGTGGCAGCTGTAGGCTGTAGCGAGTGTGCTATTACAAGGATCCGATCTAACCTACGACTACTTTGTAGTGTTAAAGCTCCTCCTATCAAAGCTAGACAGCCACAGAGCATCACTCCTATTATACTGGAAACTATATGTGATTATGTACTTGAAAACCCAGATTTGTACCTTTATAAGATAGAGCTCTTCTTTCTTAATAAATTTAATATATCTATACCAAAATCTACGATTATAGGGTGGTCTAAAAAATAGCTTAGCAGAAAGCTAAAGAGTATAGCCCAGATTTAAGTAATAATTACTGTTATCTTATCTCGGAATTTTACTTATACAACCTTATCTATATAGATGAATCTGGGTATGATAAGCGGATAGGGATTAGAAGAACTAGCTAGTCTTCCCTCAGTACAACACCTGTACAAGTATCATAATTCCATCACAATCAACGGTATCGGATTCTCCCTATATATACACAAAACGGGATCCTACTTTCTCGTATCTTCTAAGGAGCGACAGATGCTTTATTATTTGAAGATTTCATTAAACAACTCCTCTATCACCATGGAAGATATCCCACGCCTAAGTCAGTTATCATCATGGACAATATATCTTTCTATCGCTCTAAGACAATTGAGCAACTGTGCTTTGATAAAGGAGTCAAACTAGTAAAATTGCCCCTATACTCTCCCGACCTGAACCCAATTGAGGAGTTCTTTGCGGACCCAAAAGCCTTCATTCGGTGTCATTGGCGGTCCTACGCTGAAAATCCAGATCAAGGGCTCGATTACTTCCTCGACTGGTGCGTTGACAAGGTTGGAGCAAAGAAACAGAGCACAAGAGACCAATTCAAAAAACGCAGGTATTGATAAGTGCTCATTTTGGTTCTGATTACTACTTCACATCTACATTGCAGTAAGTATTGGTCCCCGAGCAAACAGCAATTCACGGCGTAGGTGAGAGCCTATAGAAATGACTGTAGCCAACCTCTGAAGCCCCATCTAGCTCTTCAGGGACTGGCCACACATTGACATTCCTTGAAGATCTGCGCTTCACCGCATCCGGCTTATCTCCGGCGTGTGTAAATTCAAGAAGTTCCTAGGAGGATATGTTTTCCGTGTATCCATGGCACACAGTATAGGTATTGACGATAAGTTGTTTTCCATCCTTGTAACCGAAGATTAAATGCCAGCCTTTCAGGTCCTCTCCAACCTGGCCATTATTCGTCCTGGTTTTGTGATGTTTCGATCTGTACATCAGGAACATACAAGTAGGTCACTGTCTCGACAATCAGTTCCTAGCACTTTTGGGTGCATCTAGAACTACTTCCTCTTCTAACCTTTCTGACTGGTCGCTAAGAGCTGCGCGTGGGACTGGGAACGGCCGATTCCCAGCGCTACATTGGAGGAGACGTGCACAGGGGTGATTCGTGTGGTGTTTCTCTACGAATGAGACGGCGCTGTAAAATTAGTGGCGCTTCGACAGTCGTACATTGTATCTGATCATGCCCAATCGAGCATACCACGAAGACTACCGTATGTATAACGTAACGAGCAGAGTAGCCGTGGCGAAATATTGCAGAGGTACTTCCCTCAACGACCGGGAAATATTCACTATCTTCTGTAATTAGCTCATCAGTCTCATTAGACATCCATTTTTCCATCTGCTCTTTACTACAAAAAAGTTACTATCAATATCAAATCCGATAAGCGGAACTGTGACAACAGCGACCCTTGACCCGTCGAAGCTCCACTGGATGGGGAATATGTCACCGTTGTTGACACCTCATGCTCCTTTCTACCCCAGTTTCGGAGATACTTTAATCCGCCAGATCCAAAGCTCTTGGCTCGGAAATATAACTCTCCGAGCCAAAATAACTTTTGCTGGCTTGCCCTTTCAGGGCCATTTCCCATCTGCAGTGTTTGATAATATGATAAGCAAATCCTTCCATCCATGCGTGTTACTGTAGATTTCGAAAACGATTTATCTCAAGACACATATGTTTTTTCTCGTCGGGCCATACCGAAACCACAGGCCACGCATAAAGATACAGTACTGGCTACTTGTGTGGAAGTTACACCTGGGGGGCGGTCAGTGAACGGAGACGCTGTCGCAGAATAGTGATATCTTATTGTACGTGACTGGATTGCCGTTCATTGGCCCCATGCTGTAATTCAAGCCCGGGGTACAAAGAGCTCAATGCATTCAAGATAAAACTCATTAGTTAATTCTGCAGATGACATAAGTGCCTATCGATGGATTTGGACTAAATGTCGACCATAGATGGGACTAAGCAGCACTAATATCGAGGGATTAACTATTAGAATACAGCAGTATTTGAAAACAGATTCTCCAACCCATGCTCATATAACCCCAAAAATGAGCGATATCCAGTATTTATGAAGGGGTTAGGGGGCGAAGACTACACATTTACCAATACCATTGTGCTCTGCCCCTTCATCGAAGCCTTCCTTCCAATCATCGAGCTGGAAGACTTTCGTCTCCGCGAAATGCTCGCCTTGAGGAAACAGACCCCTTTCCAGCATCTTCACAAATTGTAATATGGCCTCTCGTTCATACATCATTTTTCCTGCGAAACAACTCTTTCAGTTTTGTTACACTCAGTTGAAGCGGTACTCTTACCTTTCAGCGTGAGATTGTTGACCAATATTTCCGGAACCGCAATATTCTTGGTAGATCCCATGAGACTGACTCTCCCACCAAGCCGTAATGCTTTGATAGCGCTTCTCGTGTGCGTCGACATGGCCGCATCTGAAGGCGTAATGTCTAAAACAGCATCAACGCTGCCATAAGCTTGAAGCGCGGTCACATCCTTTTCTTCATCACCCGTTGTTTTAACCGTCTCAATGTTCGCCCCCGGTGTTCTGCTTCTGATATCCTCCTTTAATCTTGCCAGCTTCTCCTCATTTCGACCCAAGGCAATAACCCTTGCGCCCATCGCAATCGCAACCTGCACACCTAGGCTGCCGTAGAACCCTGTCGCTGGGCATACGATGATTGTCTCGCCAGGCTCGAGCTTGATATCCCTGAGCCCACCATACGGAACAAGTAGGAAAGCCATGTACGCCAAGTCCTGGAGTGAGTATCCTTGAATATCACACAAGCTTGGTTCGTCAAGGGGAATGCAATTCTCCAATGGCACCTTTGCATACTCTGCGAATGTGCCATCGCGCCAAGTGTCACGCATTAACTTTTTGCTGCCATCACTTGACCCTTCATAGATAGCCGACAAGAAGACACACGCTGGATCGTCTCGTGAACGTATGACGCAATCAACATAAACAAGTTGTCCAGCTTTCAAAACCGTCGCATCGGTTCCGACCGCAGCGATATGGCCGATGGCACCAAAACCGCCTACCAATGGCGTAGGAAATGGCATAGGACGCTTTCCATTATAGGTCTCGCGGTGGTAAGGTAGAATGCCGGCTGCGGCAACACGAACAACAGCGCTGCCAGGACCCGGTTGAGGCGTTGGGAAAGTTCTAACCTGAAAACCGGACTCACGGCTGACAAGAACAAGGGCCCGGTGCTCAGAAGGTAGAGAGGATGACATGGTGAGAATTGAGCAACAAACGATCAGGAAATAATGACAATAGAAACACAATCGATGATGCACGAGTATCTGTGGTCGTGTTTTGGAGGGTGGGCAGCTTACCGAAAACTAGTCAGGGAGAGGGACAGTGATTGCTCAGTGGGTGTTTCTTGTCTGATCTTGAAGAAAAATAAGGGTCTTCAAGGCACTATTTCTCGCCATCTGCTCGAAATCGTTCGTGCTTGAGCACCACTCGGGATCCCCGGCTGTCACCGCGCGGGTCCACCTTCCCTGCAAAGTTGGGGTACTTTACAAACAGATTGGGCTTCGTCAGCAAATCATAACGACGGCTATTAATAGGACCACGTTCTTTCGTTGGTTATATCATTACGTGACTTTCCTTAACTGTATTCTCTGTCTGTCTTGACTTTGTTAGAATTCTACATAAACCCTTCCTCCACCCCCGAATATCAGAATTATACCAGCGCATCACGAGATTATCATCACGAGATTACCAATCACTCCTCACAAAACCTCACTATGGCTTCCATCTCAGATATCAAGCTTCTGGCATCTCTCGCCAACATTCCTATAAATGAGCCCATCCCGACCAGCAAGCTGACAATCGCTCTTTCTCAACCACCATTCATTGCTCTTCCTGGCTCCATGAATATTCGAGATCTCGGAACATTTGCCCCAGGATATGTGAAGCCACTCTCCGTGTTTCGTTCCGGCAGGCTTGACTCTATCCCCGAATCAAGCCGATCGCTCCTCCGCTCGCAGCTGCAACTCTCTCACATCTTTGACTTCCGTTATCCCGAAGAAGCCACGTCGGCGCTATGCGAAATCGACGGCATCAACTTGGTGTCATGTCCCGCTGATGTTCGATTGGAACATTCGCCAGCATCGTTCACAGATCTCGTTGAAGAGCACAACCGTGTACGAACCTTTCTGAACCGGTATGATCGTACACTATACGAGCACAGAACAAGCTTTAAACGAATTTTTGAAGCTCTGAAGGTTGCCAAGGAAGGCCAAGCGGTTCTTTTCCACTGTACTGGTGGCAAGGATCGCACTGGGGTAATGGCTGCCCTCATTTTGGACCTTATGGGAGCACCGGCCCAAGTTATTGCGGACGAGTATGCGCTTACGCGTATCGGCATAGAGCCATTTAGGGAGGAGCTTCTTCACGAAGCTGTTCGGCACTTTGCTGCTAAACTCGGCCAACCAGAACTCAATGTCGATACCCCGGGCGTGTGCGAAATGCTAGGGAGTTCTTCGGCCAGTATGATCGCCTTCGTAAAACATCTGAGAGAAGACCTCGATGGCGCCGAGGGGTATCTGAGAAAAAGTCTAGGGTTCTCGGAGCACGATGTTGAGGCGATTCGCCAGAACTTGCGGCCAAGCAGCTAGGTGTCTTATTTTGGCACTAAGCCTCTGCTTCACCCGGCGACTAGTAGAACTACAAACACAGAGACGTCGTGGTGAATACCCTCCTCAAAGCTACACATTCCTCGCGATATGATACGTACAATCCCAAAACCCATTCCACTACCAAGCTGCGCATCCCACCCAAATCGCAATCACGAATTGGCTCTTAATTAATGAAAATCTAGAAAAATTCATTTCGAAATATGAATTGACTCCAAGTATGGAAAGTGCGATGGTAAACCCAGGAGACAATTGGCATAACAGTTTCGACAGGAGCTACCAGCATCCGTTGGAATCTTGGAAGGACCTTCTTTTGAAGCCAAGGGACTCAGACGTTGGTCGCTCCTGCCAAAACTATTTGTTTACATACTAGAAATCCCTGAGATCTCTCCATGTTCCTGTTTACCATCCACAATCACTCTACAGACCGCCACAACTTAGCTAAGCCCCTGAATTGCTTCCTTATTGATCAAGAACTCGTCTCCACGTAGCCTGGGCGTCACCAAACTCGCCTACTAACAATGCTAAGATGTCTCCAAAGAAGCGCGACTTTCTCGCAACCTCCCAGCGGTCTCCCTGCCGACGAAGAACGATAAACACAGCAAAACTCGAGGAAGACATGAAGGTGCCGACCCTTCTCAGCAAGAACTAGTTATGTGTATCTGCGTTCAAACACCAATCAACAGGGCAATTACACGAAGCCCTATCATCAGAAAACAGTAAGGCGTCACTGCAGTGACCTTAGGGGTCCGGACGTCAAGCTTGGGACTTCGGCACCCCTTCGGTTAATGGATCTCGTCTGTTTTCGCCTCCTGCCACAAGCGTTTAGCCTTTTTGACTTGGGTGTGTTCGCGCGTGTGCAGCGTCGCATACTTAGGGCCCATGACTGATTCATCAGTCTATGCATTTTCCGCAAAGCTGGCCGACCACGCCTGTTAGAAGTGGATCCGATTGACCAGATACAAATTTCGTATTAATTTTGCAAACCTAGGTTTCTCGATGAAGCACTCAATGGACTACAGCTAATAACCTCTGAATAGGGACAACAATAGCCGATGCAGTCACTCTAAGGAAATCCTGCGTAACATGTTCCCACTGGACTTAGAATTCAAAGGAAAGATCAGAGATCATCGGACTCCACGTGGACCCTGCGTGGTTATTGAGCATAACGGAAAGACACATTTCTGTCAAGCCTAGACAATGAGCTCTTCACGATCGACCCTACCATTTTAATTGTAATATAGGGGTTAAAGTCCGCCGCCAAGACTCTAAAGATAGAAAGGTTTCCCCGCACCAACTTCGTGTGGAGAATCTTTCCCTCCCGGCTGATGCACAGGAAAGAAGAGCGTAAAGCCTCCAAGATTATTCATGAGACTCGATGATCCACTCGGCGAATGTACTCTCACAAAAATGCCGCAAAGCCCCGAGTCAATTAAGTTGCACGCTCCCCGTGCCGCCAAAGCTTGCACTAGCTGCCACTCCCGCAAGATCCGCTGCGATGTCCTGAAGACTGGACTACCCTGCACCAAATGCCAGCACCATGGATTTGAATGCGCTCTCGCCGAAAGAAAAAGTCGTCGTCCGAGAGGTAAAAAGGCAAGAGAGAAAGAAATTGCCAGAAGTCATAAAGAGACATCGCCACAGTCGATGCCTGAGTATGTACTCCATCAAGTGCCTCATTATTCCTTTCTCCGACACTTCATTCCATGCGTCCGTGTTCATCAGGCAGAAACTAGCCAGCCTGGTGTTGTATTCCCAATTCCTACTCATGACCTGTCAACGTCATCGCACAGCGCGACATCATCACTCAGTGCTGAAGATTCATCATACTTGAGAAGCAGGGGCGTTTTCGACTTCCCGCGCAAGGAACACCTGGATCGATGTATTTCGGCGTATTTTCAATACTTCCATCCATTCTTCCCGGTCATTAATAAATGCTCGTTTCTTAGCCAGTACAGAGCTATCAGGCGAGAGAGGCTCACGGATAGGCAGCAAATTAACCCCCTGCTTCTCAACGTGATAATATCCACTGCCTGCCCGGTGAGTGGTCATTACCCTCTTGTTTATTTCCTCTTGCTAATATGAGCACCGGTAGTACGTGCCCCTTCAGACTATCCATGAGATGGGGTTCACGGGGCATAAGCAGGCAAAGAGCTCTTTTCATGCTAGAGCACGAGTAAGTAATCCTCGCGCCTGAGCAATAATCCCCGCTTAATTAGAACTCAAAGCTTCTCCATAACCTGGATCGAGAACCAGACGACGTGATATCAATTCAAGCTCTGTTGTTGATGAGCCATTACTACCCATCTATGGTTGAACAACGACATACTTGGTTTTGGGTTTATCAAGCCATCGGGTTAGCCCAGGGCCTTGGACTACATCGTACCATGGAGCACTCACCACAGCACAAATTCTGGGCCAGAATCTGGTGGTGCTGTGTTGTACGTGATCGGCTGATTGCGTTGGGTACCGGTAGGCCCATGCACATCAATAGTCTTGATTGCAATGTTCCTATGTTGAGCTACTCAGATCTTGAAGAAGAGGGCGATGATGACGAGCAGCTTCGTGTTAAAGCCATTTTCATCGATCTCTTAAAGCTATGTCGGTGCACGGAGGTGGTTTTGTCACTTTTTACAGCCGCAGCTGACCATCAACCTGACCAAATAGACCTCTGCAAGGATATGCTTTACCATTGGGTATCTAATCTAGATCCATTATCGCGGCTGTCTGACGAATGCTTAATGAGCACAGCAAGACAGGGCGCAGACGCCGCCTATAAAATACTCCTTCATCTTTTACACAAGTTAGAGACCTTGATGCAAACCGGGAGATAGATATGAAGCATTCTCGCTAACGCCGTCAACAGCACAGTTTTGATCTCATTACACGAGCGACTGAACTCGAGGCATAGTATCCATTCGGGAAGATACAAAACCACCTCCCCCGAAGCCCAGGCTGTTGCTACGGACTCAGCCCGCCTTCTGGCGATGCTGAACGATCTGAATATTATAAATTTATTGCCGACTCAAAGGTATGCCTCGTTTCAGACCACCCAAAGATAAATTGCTAACACTGAGAAAGTGTTACCACGATAATTCCACCGCTTAAAGTACATTTCTCTTTAATGTGTGATCCAGAGAGGCTTGAAAATAAAAAAACTGCTGAGAGTCATTTTCAGTCCTGTATGCGCTGCTTGAAGAAGCTTGGCGAGACTTTTTGGCATGCAAGTTTCTACCACGACCTCTTTGAAATTGCATACCAAGGTTTGGGAACTCGATCAAACATTGATTCAAAAACCAACATCCAGTCCGCAGGGTTCCAGGGTACAGAGTTTAATGGGGACCGAATGTGCATTCTCGAACCACCATTGCCGAGAAGCAGGGAATCAGGGGCAGAGATCCTGGAAGAGGGCCCATCTTTCATCGGTTCCAAACAAATGTTCTCAAATTATGACCAATCCTCCAGTATAGTTGACTCTTCTGTCTATGAGGATGAGAGTCTACAGAACTGGCTAGATGGCTACGGGCTGTTTCATTCATTCCTTCCTTCTCCATGACCAGTGATACTGATAGCCCTCGGTTCTTATTCTCATGGAAATATATACAATCAATGTTCTTGATTTCAACAGCCTGGTAGAAATATTCTATCTAGATTCATGGGTCTCTAGCACGTGAAGTTTGTGGCTCACAGTTTCGGTCCATCCCGAATAGCGAGACCTTGCTCGCTTTGCCAGAAGCTCCCGTTCGGATACTCATAGGTTAGAATCGCTTCGGGCTTATATTCCACACTGTAACCAGCCTCCCAGGGGGTAATGAAAAATCCATTCTTTGTTTGTACAGGGTACTTCAAAACCTCGCTGAAAGAGTTAATGTGTTCGAGGAGACTCTTCTCGCCCGATATGCAAATATAGTTGAGAAGGGCAAGATGTTGTGTGTATTCGTTGAGACCAATGCCTCCGCTGTGTGGCACAATTGGCACGTTAAACCTGATAACTAGTCAGTTAAGTTCTTGTCAAACTCCCGTTGAGAACGCTTACTTTTTTGCCATGAGTAGCACGGATAAAACTTCGTTTACGCCTCCGAGTCTGCACGCATCTATCTGACAGTAGTCAATAGAGCCAGCTTGCAACAATTGCTTGAAGATCACGCGATTTTGACAGTGTTCACCAGTTGCTACACCAACACCATATGGTGAGAGTGCCTTGCGAATAGCTGCATGCCCAAGAATGTCGTCAGGAGAGGTCGGCTCCTCGATGAATCTATCACCATTTTAGTCTAAATTATTATAGCCCATTGAGGGGATTCTTTAATGACTCACAAAGGCTTAAATTTGACCAGCTTTTTCATATACTCAATCGCCTCAGGTACACTCCATACCTGATTGGCATCAAGCATCATCGTACGATCGTAGCCAATCGTGTCTCGAGCAATTTGGACCCGGCGAATATCATCCTCCAGATTACCACCGACCTTGAGTTTGAACTTATCAATACCATCAGAAAGGTTTGAGTTGATCAGTTCTATCATCCGTTCATCACTGAAACCAAGCCAGCCAGCTTGGGTCGAGTAAGCAGGGACTGCCTCGCTTTTCTGCGCGTCTTCGAATCTAGCTGGTTTCGTCTTCGCTTGTTCCTTTAATATCGTGATCGCTTCATCTGGAGTAATAGCATCGAGGATATATCTAAAATCGATGCAGGCGACAACCTCTTCCGGGGTCATGTCACAAACTAGTTTCCAGATCGGCTTATTAAGATATCGGCCCCATAGATCCCAAAGTGCATTGACGCAGGCACTTAGACCAAGATGGGTGACTCCTTTTTCAGGGCCTACCCATCGAAGCTGAGAATCGGCCACAAGAAAGCGCCATGTTGCACCCATATTCTTGGTCAGCTCGCCAAGTGTCTTGCCGACAAGCCGTTCTGCAATCTGACGGGCAGCAGAAGTGCAGAGGTCGTTGCCTCGACCGATCGTAAAGGATATACCGTGGCCCTTGAGATCTGTATTGGTTTTGAGCTGGACGTGAGTAGCACTGTAATCTCCTGCTGGGTTCATGGCATCGGACCCTGAAGCATCGAGACTGGTCGGAAATCGCAAGTCTATATCCAGGGTTAATTCTTGCCAAGAGAACAGCAGGAAAATAACATTACCAAACACTTCAAAATCTTCGATTCTCACATCGTCGATGGGAAGTTTTGATCCGGTAAAAGCAGATGGAGGAGTTAGTTCTTCGACATTGAAGTTTTCGTATGTCATTTTGTGGCTCGGGTAACTTTTATTGTTGGTGGTGGGGATGGTAATGACAAGATTGTTGGAGGGGGATGATCTCTTAAATACCCAGGAGAATGTTCATTCTGACAAATTCTTCTGAAAAAGTCAACTCGCAGGGGCTCCGAGAGGGGCAGCTCTCTTGAAAAGGACTTAACCGTAGGAGTGTTGTAGGATCACTATACAAAAGTCCACAAATAAAATTGTCCTGAACGGTATTTCGGCTCTATCCATGCCCAGACTGGCCGGAGAAATACTCCTCCGGTTACGAAATGCTCTGGTCGCGTGAAATGATCACAATTAGCTGTCCCACTATTCGGATATGGTAGTTGGCTCAGATTTGAAAGAAATCACTCTACGCTGGTCCTGGATTTGCGCACTGTAGGCCGGGGTCATTAGTGCGTGGGGGTGGAGTCTTGGAGAATATATCGGCGAATAAGATGACCAGCTTCGGCACTTCGGCTTTATAACTTGAACCTTACCACCTGGGCATGGCCCCTTCTCGGCCCAGAGAGCTCGTCTGACTTTATCCAGCACCGCACGACTAAAATTCGTTAGATCATACGCTACCGACGGAATAGAGAGACCAAGTCACAAAGCTTGGAGGACGAAAGGGGATCGGATCGTACACCAAAAAGGTATTTAATCCGTCGAAACACCAAATATGAGGAGCTAATAAATTCTGCTTGTGAAACGCTCTATTATTTCCTTCTATCAACCTGAATTTTCCTTTTTTCAAGGTTGTTTTTGTTCATTAAGGCCCAGGACTTCTGCCATGGACCATAAAGATGAATCTTCAAATGTTGGGCTCGGCGATTGTACTCACGTAGAGCAAGCCTTGAAACAGCGTTTGGCCTCCGGCGCTGATCTCGATATGTACCGTGAGGCCTTGGAACAATATCCGAACGATAATTCAATTGACAAAGAGGCCGAGAAGCACCTGAGACGCAAGATCGACCGACGCATCTTACCACTCCTCAGAATATGTTATTTCTTTTATGCAAGAATGCCTTTCTGTCGGACCGTGACGGAAGCCTTTGCTAATGCTCAGTCTTAGTACATCGATAAGACAACGCTCTCATACGCCGCCATTTTTGGAATCAAAGAAGACCTCCATCTCCAAGCTACAGAATATTCATGGCTCTCTAGCGTCTTCTACTTTGGCTGGTTGGTCTGGTCTATCCCGTCCAATTTGATCATGCAGCGGACACCCCCTGCCTGGTATCTATCCATTAATATATTCCTATGGGGTGCACTATTGATGTGTCAGACGGCAGCTGGGAGCTTCACCGTTCTTGTTGTCTTGCGCGTGCTATCTGGTGCCTTTGAAGCCATCGCAGACCCAGCATTCATGCTCTTTACATCAATGTTCTATACAAGAGAAGAGCAGCCTTCTCGTATATCAGCTTGGTATGCTTGGAATGGGATAGGTGTTGCAGGGGGCGGTTTAATTGGTGAGTTTAAATTCAAGGATGCTCTTTGTTTAACAATTGCTAAGTTTCTGTGGCCAGGTTATGGTATCGGTCAAATTCGCGGTTCACTTTCTTCATGGCGCTATGAATTTCTGATCGTTGGGGCACTTTGCACGTCATGGGGCATCGCCCTTTTTATTTTACTCCCAAACTCACCAACAGAAATTCGAGGCTTCACACACCAAGAGAGGCTTATGCTCATTGCGCGAATGCGTTCTAATCAAACTGGAATTAACAATAATAAGGTAGAATGGTATCAAATCAGAGAAGCCTTGATGGACTATAAAACCTGGCTTTTTATGCTCATGGGGTTTGTCTCGGCTGTTCCAAATGGCGGCATATCTAATTTCTCAACCCTCGTGATTCAAGGACTTGGGTTTGACAGACTTGGAACCGCCTTACTTGGCATACCTCAAGGGGTTTTGGTTGTGATTTGGATCGGCCTGGGCGCAGTGGCGAATCATTACATGCCTCCAAACAGTCGTACGCTTGTTTGTGCTGCCTTCATGATACCTACTATGGCTGGCGCATTAGGATTCTTGCTGGCACCCCCGGATGCTTATGTGGGACGCTTGATTTGCTTGTAAGTACACTCAGCTCCGATTCACAATTTGGCAATTTAGATCTCAAACTGATATGGGTATCTAGCTACCTTACTGGCTCCTACCAGGCATCCTTTGTGATCTGCCTCTCCTTGATTACAAGCAACACGGGAGGTCACTCCAAGAGGATGATTGTGTCTGGAATTATTTGGTTCGGGTCCTGCGTTGGCAGTATTGCCAGTCCCTTTTTCTACAAGACATCGCAGGCGCCCTCGTACCAACTGGGAATTGGTTCATTGTTGATTACAAATTTTATTGAATTTATTCTGTTCTTCGTCTTCCGCTTCGCTTTCAAGTGGGAAAATCGACGAAAAGAGGAAATACGCAGTGCGCTGCGAGAGAGTGGGACCCTCAGGGATGACTCCGCAGCCCTCAATGCTACGGCTTTCCAAAATCTCACGGACAAAGAGAACCCGAATTTTGTATATTGCTACTAAATAACCATCAGAGAAAGAAATAGCAAGATTTGAATACCTAATGTTACCTCCCTGATAAGGACATCAAGATGAAATGCAAGGATCTGGTCGACTTGTTGCTAGAAAGTAAATACGTGGAAACAGGGGAAATGAGTGAAAACTTCTTTTTGGGAGCGAGTTATCTCGTGAAAAAGCTGTCTTGCTATTCCAAGGTTTCATTAATTGTCTATTGCACTCCAGAGCGACAATTGACTCAGTGCAGCCTTGGACTACTAAGGGTCTGCCACCCTCTCGGTGGAGCTATTCTACCCATCCAAATCGCTTGATATCAACGATTCAGGGTACTGGGTATGAAATATACTGAGTGAGATCCCAAATCGTATAATGCTTGTATCTTCATTACTAGTACTGGCTGTCTACTAGAGACATTCTAGCACCAGCTAAGTACTAATACTTCCCGGCCCTGACTACGGCTATCTAGCTAGTTACACCATATAATATAGGGGCGCGGCAACCCTGTTAGAAACAATGGGTCGATTGCCGCTAGTTATAGAGTGCCGTGAGTTGCCATTTGTCTGAGAGCCCCAGAATTATGATTGCTTTTCTCATTTGAATAACATGCTTTGTGTGAATGAAATAGAACAGAACATCTTATATAGCTAGAGATCATGACACATCGATAAACACAACTTCTCATGCTGAGAATTGACGCAGAGAAATGTCGTATATGTCGGGTAGCTTAGAAAAGCATACCCTTGGTCTGTATGATGTGCTTGATGTTGCGGTCTTTGATGACCGCCATGCAAATTAGACCCAAAGACATGATACAAACACCTGCGATCAACATATACTTGTTCGTAGCCGCATATGCCATGCTGGTAGCCTCTCGCGTCGGATCACCAACGGGGTAGCTCAATGCCACATCGAGACTACCAAAAAGGTCTTCCCACTTGTCTGCGGTACTTTCAGGAAGTCTCTTTTGAAGCTCACCTGGCAAGACATTGTTCCAGATAGCACCCGCAATGCAGCCCCCAATAGCACCACCCATGTAGCCAAAGAGTCCCAACAAACCCAAGAGAGCTGCGATATCGTTGTGCTCGGCGGACGCCATCAGAGCAACCTGCTCGCCGATGGTAATGACACCACCACCCAGGGCAATGAAAATTTGGCACATGATGATATAGCCAATGCCGTTTCCGGGCTGGCGGAAATAAATCATCAAGCCAACGCCGAGAATGTACATCGGAACTCCCCACATGAGCACCCATTTATAGCGACCAGTGTAGCTGATCAAAGCGCCGACAATTAACAGCTCAACACCCGCAACCACGTCGTAGATGCTTCCAATATATCCAGCTCCAGCAAGGGAGGTATTGTACACAACCTGCAGGTAAGAGGAAAACTGCTGGTACCAGCAATAATAGGCAATCTGGTAGACAAAGTCCAACATGCAAGCACCAATGACGGATCGACTGGTCAGCAGCGACCAGGGAACGAACGGCGAACGAGCACCGTATCTCTCCCAGAAGGGGAAAGCGACAAGCAGGACGAATCCGACAATCAGCATGGCGATAATGTTGCCGCTTCTCCACTTGTCTTCCGCATCGGCAGCGATGATAAAAGGCAGGAGGAAAAGGATGAATCCAGCGACCAGGAGGATGACACCCACAGCTAGAGAGTGTAAGTCATTAAATTACTCAAGTTAAGCTGGACGGGGTTATTCATACCATCAAACTCAATAAAGTAATGGATTATGCTTTCAGTCCATGTCCGACCGCTAATTTGACGAGGGGCGAGTCCATTCTTCTTCGCCTTGCGCTTACCCAGGGTCATCATGATGATCATGGGCGCAGCGACCACGGGGAGAATAATGGCCCAGGCGCCAAAGCCCCAGCGCCAGTTATCAGCATAGATGGTCTCTGCTGCTTTCGGGCCGCCAAAAGCAGTGATGATATAGGGGGATGAAGTGAATGCAAAGGCCAAGCCACGGTTTCGCAGTGTCGAGGTATCGGCAGTGACTACATCAACACAAAAAGTCATTCCGGTAAAGCCGATGGAGTAAAGGCACTAGAATAGGCTTCTGTTAGTCATGGCGACGCATACAGTCAATGTAAAGTGACGATCTGATCCTTACGTTGGATGCGGCATACAGCTCAAAGCTGTTGGTAGCTGCCATTAGGATCATGCCAAGAATGGCGATCGAAAGCATCAGCACGAATCCAACAGTGCGATCCCAGATGTTCAAGATTTTGGCAACGGGCATATAGGTAGCGCCAGTCAGGACCTGAGTCACGACAGTGATGACCGACATCAGAGAATGGTCGTTAAATGAGCTGGATACATAAGGTGTGAGATTGTTGGACAACGATGCCTCGAAAGCATTGCTGAAATACAACAACCACATACTGTGTGATAAGTGAGTATGAGTGTTCGTTCTCGTTGACGGTAATCCAATGCAATTACCTACCTCATGTAGACTATAATGAGAGAGGACTTGGTCCACGACAAGGTGATGGCCTCCGCAGACTTGACACCATATTGGGCATTGTAGTCAGGAAGATCCGGATTATGGGCCAAATCCTCACCATCGGCGGGGATCTCTTTCTGACTCTCAAAATTGACATTCATCTCCGGTTTGGAGACTTCTGCCTCTTGAGAGAACTGGTGGTCGGCCATGACGATATCGAAGCCACTTGACGATCAACGATCAAAAAGGCTTGAAAATTGACACCAGGAGCTGCGGTTGGAGGAAACCGAAAGAAGGATGAAAAGTTTAAGACTTCTGATCAGCGCGCCGAGAAACGAGCAAGGTGGCCACGTTAATAAGCTCATCGAGATCAACTGATCTCGGAGATTCACGCCAGACTTTCCGCATCCTGCGTATGTTAGCCCCAATATGCCCCCTGCACTGCTCATGCACATCAATCGAACCCTGTCGTAGAACTTGAATCCTGGAACCTGGAATCCAGCCTGTCCGACCACTCAAGCAAGGCCAACACCCCGGTAAAAGATCGCAAAGACCCTTCTCACAGCCAACCATCTAATCTGATCCCACGTTTGCGGGTGTTGGGTGGAGAAGGGTCGCAGGGTCTCAGTTTGTGGGCCGCTCTACACGCTGGTCCGGTTTGGGGGCAAATGCGAGACATGCCAATCAAATGGGTCGGCAGTGCAAATGTAGCACTGGCGCCTATCATCCTTGGGTGAGGTTGGAGCCCCAGGCAGCTCTCTCATTTGGCCAGAGAGTAATTGATTGACACCCTGCTCCATCGCCCGGCGGAGTGCCAAGACGTTCCAATTATTTCTCCCTTGATTTTCCGAGATGGAGACAATCAGATAATTTCAAACTGTGACTTGGTTCGTCATTGGTTGCAGACTACTGTGCTCCTTGTAAATCCTGGGCGTGGCCACAGGCAACACTGCATCATACAAAGATCCGGTGGTCGCAATAGACTTTGAGCTACTGGTTTCTCGATCGATATAGGGGAAACTATCTATAGAACAAGGATTTGGTGTGCACTGCAGCCCTCATTAAAGAGATCAGCATACTAGCCCCTATGAGGTAACTGAAACGGTCTTCTCCGACAGCGTTGCCTCCGCATCGGACTCGGAGATGGGGCCAAATCTCAGCTACCTCAGCTGCCTTAGCCAAGACAAAACCACAATGCTTTTTTTCAGGGGATCACCATCATCCATTCGCGCAATTGCCGCGGTGGTCGGCCAAACTAGGCTCGCAAAATCTTGAAACATAGTGTAATGTACATAGGTGGTGGATGTTGACTTCGGACTCAGTGACTATTACGGCAACCAGGATGGGTTGTGGAGGTCACTCGGGTAAGTCAGGATGATGTGATAAGATGCTGGGGTGTGGATATCCTCCTATTGTACTCGTAGGGCGTGCTATTGTTCGCACTCCTGCGCGGTTAGCCTATAATATAATATACCAGGCTACGCGAACCGAATCGACAGAAAATCTTTCCGCATTCCGTCTTGACCGCGTAAACGACAAATCGATGTTTCAGACGGAGTGTCCACCGCCAAGTGCTGCAAGTCGGATGCAGGGACCGGCCAGCTCGGGTTGTCTGGACCTCGCTAACCGAAAAACGCCCGATTATTCTACGGATGGTGGGCTGCACGATGGATCTGATAATCATTTCCCCGTTCGTGCGTCTCGGTGGTTGTGGCGCGTAATGCGGACGGCGTTGTGTAAATCTAAAACAACATCTTACCGTCAGTAATAAAACTGTATTTCTGTAATACCCGCTTCATACAGCATTAGCGAGTACAAGCTTATACAAAACCAAGCGTAACCAAGCTCCATCCTGCATCTCTTGGCGCTGGGCATTAGGGCCTTCTAGCCTGACAAATTTGTGTACGGTATGGAATGGTGACGGTCTTTACCGGATATATTATTTTGGCGATGTTGTATTGTGTTAATTTCAGCGCTGGCCGCATTGATAGTGTCGATTTATCTTTCTATTTGTCTAACATATGCAGCCTTGTGGAAATGCTGAGATCGTGCGAACAAACCGAGTAATCTAGACTAAAGCCGACGTTGCATTGCATGGCATGGCATGGCCCAGAACGCAGGCATCAATTTAAATCAACTCCACGGTAATTGGATGGTATTTGAATTGTCTAAGGGTAATGCGAGCGGCATTTCCAACTTGATCCTTGGAATGTTGAAATGGGTATATGCGATCGTGATATAATTTCTCAAACTGCATTCTATATACACGGTCTTCCTGATAATTACAACTTGCTATCAACCCACCGAGGCTCGCGCTTCTCAGCAAAAGCCAACAAACCCTCTCGTATATTTTCGCCATCATTCAATGCTGCCTCCCAATTTTCACTCAAGAGACGACTGGCGTTTTCCGCACTTCCGTCCTCCCAACCCGCCACAATCCCAGCACGGCTGATAATAACGCTGTCGGGGCTATTATCACAAATACTAGCAGCGTATTTCAAGGCCGCCTTCACAACCGGTCGGTCCAGAATTTCATCATCTGCCGCGCCATCCTCCGTTACCGCATTAATCAACCCCCACTCCTTGGCCTCGGCGGCAGTGATACTCTTTCCAGTGAGAGCGAGTTCCGTCGCTCTAGGGCGACCAATAGTGCGAGCAAGTCTGGGCAGCGAGCCGGCCATAGCGACCACACCTCGCTTGGCCTCGGGTAGCGCAAAGAGTGCGCTCTTGGCAGCAACGACGAGATCCAGGTTGGAGACGATCTCCATACCACCTCCAAAAGCAATGCCATTCACGGCAGCAATAATGGGTTTCTTTCCATGTCGTCGTGACAGAGCGCCGAATCCAGATCGTGGCATTGGTGCCCCGTTGCTGTGTTCGCCCTTTGCGCGCCGAATGCTGACCTCGTTCCATTCTTTCAGGTCCATGCCGGCGCAGAATGCGCGCCCAGCGCCCGTGAGAATTGCGCAGCGTAGCGATGGCTCACTGTCATACCATGTAAAAAGTGTTTCGAGGTCATATTGGGCCGCACTGGTCATGGCATTGAGGGCTTTTGGCCGATTGAACACGACCAGCATGACATGTGGCTCTGGGAATGAAACGTAGGCATAAGATTGAGGTGGCGGTAACCGCTTGAAGGAATTTGATGAAGCCATGGCAGATTTTGTAGAGCTGTGCCCAAATTGAAGTCCTTGGATGTCGAGTCGAGCTTAGCAGTAGTCAGGGCTGTGGTAATATGCGAATAACACAGCGTGCTGCGTACATCCTTTTTGACCCGCCTTGTTGAACTGCGAGCTAGCGGGTATTGATGGGAAGCTTTGAATAATTTTGAATCGTAATACAATAGTGCCGAGGTCACGAAGATTATCTGATGCTGTTTTTCATCTGATTATTATTACCTGTACTCCGTACTATGTACTTCATGTTCCGCATTGTCTTCAGGTGGATTATATGTATTACGGTGGCTGCGCCCAAATTACGGCGGGGCGCATACGAACGTATCGAAAACTCGTATCCACGGAAGACGTAAAGCATAATTTATCTGATTACGGGTATCTGATTAATCTGATAAAAATTTTCCCCTTGGGCGTTGCAATAGTTCTCCACCACCAAAATTCTGTTTCTTCGCCCCCTTTTGAGAACTTCAGCTACGATCGAGCCAGCCAAGACGGCATATATCCCCACAGCAGTGGAGGTTCAACCCGGCTACAGTAGCGTGTTCTTGGGGACATTTTCTCGACCATGCCATGCTGCAAATGCCAAGATCGCTATGACCACCCTCATCATGGACCACGAGCCCAAAGTGGAGCTTCGTACGCAACCAAGTGGATCGTCACAGGATTCATGAAACCAAGCTTATACTTACGAGACCAAGCTTATACGAGGATTGACTTTTAGATTACCCGGACAGGTAGACGGCGGGAAATTCCGTGCCTGGGTCTCGTAAATGACCCCAATACTGTATGTAAACGTCCTTTGCCTCGTGTATCCATCCCTATAGGACGGTAACATGTGGGCATCGACTGAATCCATGCCGGCGCTGCTCCACCAGCCAAGTCTTGCTAGCAATTTCTTTTTGGGTCCTGGTCCTTGCTCTGAATTACGCGGTCTTCCGGCTGTCACTTCGTCGTTTGATCTTATCAGATTTTTTTTTCTTTCTTCAGCTCGACAGCTTGTGGTAAATGTCGATCCGGTATCGGCCCACTGCGTTGTAGCTCCTTTTGCTGAATTCGAAGCTGGCGAGGGACTTGAAACTTAGATTGCGCCAATCCCAATCGGAAAACTGAAGAAACGCAAAGTCTCGGCAATCTAGCTTCGTAGACTTGTTCAAAGTCGCGCCCTGCCCTTTTGAGGACAGCGTCATTGCTGTGCGAGGCACTTCCCACTCACCATGGCTGACACCATGGCTGATGCGACGACTCCAGCGCAAACGCCAGCGGAAACACCCGCAAAGGAGAGCTCGCGCGTGGTTGACAAGGTATGCTGTCGCGAACCCTATAGCGCGTGTGAGTGCGCGCGCATGAACAAGAGAGCTCAACTAATCCCTCCAACAGCTGAAGGACTTTTTTACCTACTTCTCTATTTACTTCCGAACAAACCCATCAAACTTCGACATCCTACTGCTCGTCGGTGGCGTGGTGTGCGCCATTGCTTCCGGTATCCCCTTTCCACTTCTTGGTATTATATTCGGTCAACTTATCGACAACTTCAACTCGGAGGGTTGCGCCGCAAGCGAAACTCTCGACGCCGCAACCCAAGCTTCTTACCAATCTGAGGTTAACGGCAAAATCCTCTATGTCTTGTACCTCGCCATCGCCCAGTTTGGGTTCATGTACATCCATCTCGTCTGTTGGTCAATGGGCGGTGCTCGACTCGCTCAACGATTGCGCGAACTTTATTTCCAGAATCTCCTGCGTCAAGAGCCCTCGTTCTTTGATAATCTCCCATCTGGCGAGGTGTCTTCTCGATTGAACAGTGATATCCAAACCATTCGCTCCGGTACTTCGGAGAAGGTTGGTATATGCATCTCCAGTGTCTCGTTCTTCGTGACGGCCTATGTGGTCGCATTCATCAAGGATACGAAGCTGGCAGGAATTTTGGTTTCGCTACTGCCTGCCTATTTCATCATGTCTATCGGAGGCGGCTGGTTTATTGAAAAGTATTCCAGTCGAGTATCTGATTGCTTTGCAGCCTCCTCGTCCATCGCATCGGAGGGTCTGTCAAATGTGGCAGTTGTGCATGCATTCAACGCCAACGAAAGACTGGAGGCGAAATTTACCACCCATCTGCGCACTGCGAGAGACGAAGGCATGAAGAAGGCCTTGGCAACCGGTATCCAAGCTGGATTGATGTACTTCATCGCCTACTCCGCCAACGCCTTGGCTTTTTGGCAGGGAAGTCGCACCATTGCCGACTCTGTCGCGAAGTCGAGCTCCAATGGCGGCGATGGTGCCTCTGTTGGATCAATCTTCACTGTCATTTTCTTGCTCGTTGATGCTACCCTGATTCTCAGTCAGGTGGCTCCGTTCTTGCAGATCTTCGGCGCTGCATCTGCGGCTTTCAGCAAGTTGAAGCGGGATATGGATCACAAGTCTCTAATTGACGGTACCTCTAGTGAGGGTCGTGATGTTCCTTCTACCACTCCCGGTCATTTTGAGTTGCGCAATGTGTCTTTCACTTACCCTTCTCGCCCTGAGCGACAGGTTCTTCGCAATGTGTCTCTGGAATGTCCTGCTGGCAAGCAGACCGCCATCATTGGTCTGTCGGGTAGTGGTAAATCTACAATTGCTAGCTTGATGCTTCGATTATATGACCCATTGGAAGGCTCCCTCCTGCTGGATGGCCAGGAAATCCGAGGTCTGAACACACGCCAGCTGCGTAGCTGCATCGGCATGGTCCAACAGGAGGCAACGCTTCTGGACCGTTCTATCTTGGAAAACATCGCGCATGGTCTAGTCAATTCTGCAAAGCACGAACACCTTGGTAACGCTCTGATGGGACCTTCACTCGCCGAAGTGGCTGTTGCGATCCGAGGTGGACAGGATGCCACTGAGGCAGCCCAAGCCCATGGCGCTGACGTGGTGGAAATTATCGGCATGGTACAGCACGCTGCGGCCCTCGCCGATGCTGCGCGATTTATTGGTAACTTGTCCGAGGGCCTAGGAACGATTGTAGGATCGAACGGTACTTTGTTGAGTGGTGGCCAGAAGCAGCGTATTGCTGTTGCTCGTGCACTTGTTAAGGACCCCAAGATCTTGATTTTGGACGAGGCCACCGCTTCCCTTGATTCCAAGAGTGAGAAGGAGATTCT
Organism: Penicillium pancosmium; assembly: GCA_031761475.1. Lineage (NCBI taxonomy): Eukaryota > Fungi > Ascomycota > Eurotiomycetes > Eurotiales > Aspergillaceae > Penicillium > Penicillium pancosmium. The sequence goes on from JAVMSB010000082.1 coordinate 29,756, forward strand.
CGCGGCTGTTGAACGCTGCTCGGAGGGTCGTACTATGATTTCTATTGCTCACAGACTATCGACTATCCAGAAAGCTCACAAGATCATTGTCATGCGCGATGGTGTTGTCGTTGAGGAAGGAAATCACGGTGAACTCATGGAGAAGCAAGGGGCTTATGCGGGCCTTGTCGGCCTCCAGAATCTCAACACACAGCCTTCGGACAAGCAAGTCGATACCCAGTCGGGTGATATCACGGAAACAGAGCAATCTGGCGATGATGCAGAATCGACTAAGTCGGCTTTGGAGAAGGGCAAGGCGCAAATATCCGTCGATGCAACTGAGAAGGCTGATGATTCCTCCCCACCCACATCTTCAGGCGACGAGTCCGCAAAGCCGCGGAAGAAGTCCGTATGGCGCTTGATGAAGGGTGTTTACCCCATCATGCGTCCCTACATCCTCATCGCCCTGTTGGCTCTTCTGGGTGCCAGTATCGTCGGTGCAGCCTTCTCAATCGAAGCTGTGATTTTCGGTAATACCGTTGGCAGCCTGACACCTTGTGAATCGCCTGAATATATCCGGTCGCGTGGTGAATTTTTCGGCTTGATGTTCTTCATTTTGGCTATTGTTGAATTCTTCGCGAATATCGTCAGCTGGGTTGGATTTGGCTGGGTGTCGGAGAAGTCCATATATAACATCCGCATTCTGCTCTTTCGTTCTCTTTTCGAACAGGACTTGCAATGGCATCAATCGGAGTCTCGCACACCGACTGGATTGCTTGGATATATTACCAATGATGGTAGTCTGATTGCCGGCCTCAGTGGATCTGTGATTGGTACAATCTTCTCCATCTGCATCAACCTCGTCATTGCTATCGTGATGACTCTCTGTATTGCCTGGAAGATGGCTCTCGTCTGCATCGCTGTCGTGCCTTTACTTCTGGGAGTTGGATTGATGGAACTAAACGTCCTGGCCAAATTCGAAGAGAAGCACGAAAACGCATTCAACCAATCCGTCAGCATCAGCGTCGAGGCAATCAATTCAATCAAAACAGTCGCTGCCTTGTCCCTTGAGAACGAGACATTGGCTGTCTACCGCCGTACCCTATCTGGACCACGTCGCGAAACAACCCAGATCAGTCTCTGGGCAAACTTATGGCTCGGCCTGGCCTTCTTCATCGGTAACCTATCCTACGCTCTCGCCTTCTGGTGGGGATCAAAGCAGATCTTCAACGGCACCTACAGCGAGACCCAATTCATCATCGTCATGTTCGCTCTCCTAGTCAGCGCCCAACTCTGGAGTCAAATGTTTGCCCTCGCTCCAGAAGTATCCAACGCCCGCGCAGCAGTAGCCAGAGTTCTACAAATCCTCGAGCTAGGCCAATCAGGCCTGGCCTCTAAGGTCAAAGCCCTGCCCGAACCATCTACCTCACCCTCATCACCCGAGAAAGACATCGAATCAACCGGCGAAACCAAATCCTTTTCGCCAAACGCACAAGGCGGCGTCGACGTCGAACTCCGCGACGTAAAATTCTCATATCCCGCCCGCGCCCACGCCCCGGTCCTACGCGGCTTAAACGTCCACATCAAACCAGGCCAATTCTGCGCCTTAGTCGGTCCCTCCGGCGCAGGAAAGTCAACAATCATCTCACTCGTGGAAAGAATGTACCTCCCCAGCTCTGGAGCAATTCTAGTCGACGGAACGGACATCACTCAACGAAGCGATATAACCTTCCGCGACGAAATCGCTCTCGTCCCACAAGAAGGTACTTTATTCGAGGGCAGTGTTCGATTTAACATGTCACTCGGAGCTCGACCAGGCAGCGAAGTCTCAGAAGAAGAGATCGTCCAAGCGTGCAAATTGGCCAATATCCATGACACGATCATGAGTCTTCCGGACGGGTATGACACAGAGTGTGGTGCCAATGGGAGCAAGTTGTCTGGTGGTCAGAAGCAGCGTTTGGCTATTGCTCGTGCCCTGGTTCGCAAACCACGTCTGCTTATCTTGGATGAACCGACTAGTGCGTTGGACGCTGAGTCCGAGAAACTTCTTCAGGAGGGACTGGAGGTTGCGTCGCGGGGTATTAGTGTGTTGGCGATTGCTCATCGTCTGAATACTATTCGCAAGGCTGATAAGATTTACATGATTGAGGCTGGTGTTTGTGTTGATTCGGGGACTCATGAGGAGCTGTTTGCGCGATCTGAGAATTATCGGAGCAACGTGCTCAGTCAGACTTTCGAGGGTTGAAGAGTCTCTGACTCTACTGCATTCTTTCTCTCTTTGCATTTCCTTTTTATTATATACCTTTAGACCTTTTGCATTTGCATAGAACATTCTCTAGATGTAATTTATAGATTACTTTCATTTCAATCAAGAAATTAATTGCTATTTCATTTCGTGCGAAGGGATAACCCTTCATACTGGTATATGTTATATACACTAGCGAGTCATAGTTATTGAACCAAAACGAAACAGGTACTAGCACTATGTCCGAAATTTCGTGAAATAAATAAAGACCAAAAACATGGCGCGCAAAAGACAAATCCATGATAGAACTCCGAAAAATCATTTTAAAATTCCGATCCAAACAAAATTTAATTCAATTCATCACTCACAGCCTCGGCTTGAAGCCCAATCCAGTCCCCGCAATATGCGGCGACACTTGGTTAAATGGACAAAGCTGGAAGAATCGCTCACGCGTACACTTAACCAAGCTAGCACGCTTATGGGGCAGATCAATAACCTGATCCTGATGCAAACCGAAAGTATAATCATAAGTGAGGACCTTATCATTAGTAGACATAGGTTCACCAATAACATTCTCCGTGCGATGATCATCAAGGAAACAGTAGTGAATCATACTAGGCCACCAAGCCATAACGCGATGGGGACCACGGAACGCGTCATTTCCAACAAGAGTATGCCGGCCGCGATCGAAGTCTCCCGAAGCATAATGCGCGCCAACATTATCCTCCTTGCTCCAGAAGATCTCGTAATAGCTGAAGAATGTGTCGTTAAACCGCCCCAGAACAGTCAGAGTGTGCGGGTCCTCGTGCTGGCGACGCAGATAATCGCGGTGCTCGTCCAGGGTACCGGTTTCTTTCCAACCCGCCGCGACACGGGGGTCATTTTGCCATGTGTGGAATAAATTCAAATGCTCGGGATTCTGATAATCGAGCGCAATGAGGGAGAAGTGCTCATCCAAGAATGGGATGTAGCGACTGTAAACGACGTGGCCGGGAGTGGGCTTTGGATGACGGCGCGGGTGGCGGCGATGCACCGTCTCAGTTGAGGTCATAGTGTAGTCTAGACTGGGGACGGCAGCCGCGGGGTTCCAGCTCGGTAACCAGATCGGCTGCCCACCTAGTGGTGAGGCGCAACCTTGCCAGAAAGCGCTGCGCATGACGAGGAGCTCGTTGGGGATGGGCTCGTAGGTTGTTGCGCTGCTCACGGGCGCTGGGTGGTCGATTGCTACCATTGACAGGCGCAGAGCGTGTGCGAGAGACTCGGCCTCGGGACCTTGGAGCTGCAGGCGGAATGTCTCGATTTGCTCTTGCACTGTGAAGATGGAGTAGAGGAATAGCCATATTTGGCCGACTGTGGGTGCGGAGGAGGTTTCCCAGGTCGCAATGCTTGCAGGGCTGCGCTGGGCGCGCGCCCAGGCTGTGTTGTTGGAAGTTGGTACTGCGGTCTCTGGGTTCACGGGCTGCGGAGCACTGAAGTAGAGCTGGCCATTCTCAAGCTCATGGGGGAACGGCTGAGCTTCGCCGCCAGAGGCCTTGTGTAGCTGAAACAAGCGGTTGCCATCCTTGAGCTTGCTTGATGGTACCAGGTGGTAGGTGGTGAGGTAGGGATGCGGCAGGCGAATCTTGATCGGCGCCAATTGCTGGGAGCTGGCCATTTTTGTAGTATGGGGAGTGACGGGAAATGTTAATAAAGTTTCAACTTTCCTGAAGATCAAGCAATAGCCAAGGGACAAGGTTTCCTTCAGACACTTATAATGTCGGACACAGCCTGCCTTGGCCCAGCTTTCACATTTCCACATGCCCCCCGAAAAGCTCCGTGGGGCAGCGCCAGCCGACCTCGCTCAACGTAAGAGCTTGCCACGATACGTATGCTGTTCTCCGGTAGTGCATCCAGATCCGAACAAGACGGTCATCATGCACAGAGTGGAGAATCTGGGTCCCTTGGCGAAGTTTTGGGAAATGGACGAGGTAATGAAGGTGATGATCAGTACGAGGGCCCACTATACATACATTTCGGTATGTTCCGCCTAGGGCTATTCGGATAACGGAGGAACAGCAGGGCAGAAGGTTTCTCAGGAGATTGTCCGCGTCAGATGCAGAACTCGGAAATTGAACCCGTGGCTCATGTTGATTGCCAAGAGTCATGGCCGATCGGATTCTGCGATGCAGCTCTGTAGCCCTGCAGTCCTAGAGCTGGGAGATTTTGATGCACGACGGGGTACCATACCACATGTTGTGATTCCTGGCTGTAGGCAGCCTTCTTCTCGGAGATAACTACCCTTTTGCTCTCTCTTGGATTGAGAAATAAAAATCACTGTACTCGTACGAGTATTCTCACAGCAAAGATCGGCGTCGGCATCAGCGGTGGGGTATAAAAGTGAGACAAGAAGTCGATAATTTACGCTTATACAAGTGTTGATTAAATACTGTAATATACACTAATACAAGTGGCTGTAAAATACGAGTGACAGTACCAATATACCGGGAATACCAAGATTACCACAATACAGGTACAGAACGTAATCTTATCTTTACAGCCACTGCATCAAGGTGCCCACCTTCACTGGCGACTCACAATCGATCTTGCACTAACTTCCTCTGGTAGGTCGTGGTTTTATTTTCTTCAGCTACAACCGGTGACACACCCGATGATGTCCACCGTGGGTCTCCCTAAACCCCGAACACCGGGCCCAGGGCTCGTGTTCTGGAAAAGCAATGCGACGAGAGGGGGGAGCTACCTGGAAGAGAAAAGCGTCGCGCGCGCGCTCTTTCGACCTTGAATAAGTTGATTTTGGACCTGGACCTGGACTTGGACTTGGATCGGCCCCTTCAAGTCCTGACTTCCATCATACTTCAACACAATGGCGGGCGCCGTTTTTTCCTCCCAGAGAGGCGCGCCGAAGGGTCTGGCCAGATTTGCCCGCTTCGATGTGCCCCTCCTGCGGGCGGCCGAATATCGCGGCCACGAGGTCGATCTTCTGCTGCTTGCATGGGCCCTACTGCTATATCGCTACAGTAATGGCAACCCCGTCGAATTTACCTGGGGACGGAATGGCACCGCTGCTGATTTCACCTTTAACTGTGGTACCTCCAATTTGAACTGGAGCTTGACCCAGACCATTGAGAAGGCCTTGGAGGATTTGCGATCATACCGAGAACAGATTCAAGCTGGCAGATTGGTGGAGCTGGATAATGCGATTGTGTTCTTCAATGATGAATGCGCCCCTACTGATCTTCCAAGCAATGCGTGGGTCAGTGACGGCGATGCGCTTGGTGGTGGGATGGCATGGGTAAGTCAGACAGAGGATAAATGTACGGCAGAATAACAATGTAAACGGAGATCTAATCAGGTACATTTATCTTCATTAGGGAAATATTCAACTCCAAGCAACCATCTCAGATGGCAGTCTGTGGTTGCGACCATGCTGGCGCGAACCGCTCGGCGCAAAGTACCTTGCAACACACTATGCGAACGCCCTGGTCGAGATCCTCAACACACTCGTCTCCGACCTATCAAAACCCATCTCATCCGTGTTGGAGCTGAGCGAGACCGACCGATCTGAACTTTGGCGCTGGAATAAGGATGTGCCTGCCACAGAAGATGTTTGCGTACAAGACTTAATATTCGAGCAAGTCGAAAAGCAGCCCACAGCTCAAGCAATCTGCTCATGGGATGGCAATCTCACCTACGAGGAAATTGGCCGATATGCAACTTTATTTGCCCATCACCTTGTCCGAATAGGAATCAAGACTGGCCAGATTGTCCCCATCTGCTTTGAAAAGTCGCGCTGGACAATTGTCGCGGTCCTTGGTGTCTTGCGAGCTGGAGGCGCCATGGTGCTGATGGATCCCAGCCAACCTCTTGACAGACGCTATACGATTGCCGAGCAGGTTGGCGCAACTTTGATCGTGACATCTAAGACACATGCGCCCTTTGCCCCCAAGATCGCACCGAGTGCCAAGGCGGTGGTCGTCTCCCAGGACACGCTGGACGAGCTGGCGGAACAGGCGACCAAGACCGCCAAGCCTGAACTTCCAGTTGTTCCTACAGACTCTATTCTTTACTTAATCTTTACTTCTGGAAGTACAGGCAAGCCCAAGGGTGTCATTATCAATCACCGTACCTACACCACAAGCGCGATTGCGCGAAGTGCCGCTGTAGGCTATACTGCCAAGTCGCGAGTGCTTGATTTCGCGTCATATGCATTTGATGTCAGTGTTGATAGTATGCTGTGTACGACGCTGCGCGGTGGTTGCCTGTGTATTCCCTCTGACGAGGATCGACTGAACGATATCAGCGGCGTGATTCGCCGGATGGGAGTAACCATGTCCAACATGACCCCGTCGGTCGCACGCATTCTAGACTCCGACATCATTCCCTCTTTGGATAGTCTTGGCCTTGGTGGCGAGTCATGCTCCGTTGGAGACGTGTCTGAATGGGGTCAATATACAAGAATTGTGATCGGTTATGGCCCTTCAGAGTGTACAGTTGGATGCACAATCAACTCGAGTGCAGCAGGCAAACCATATGTCAGCATTGGGCCCGGCAATGGAGGTATCATTTGGTTGACCGACCCGGATGACCACAACAAGCTGACTCCAATTGGTGGTGTTGGTGAGCTACTGGTAGAAGGACCGATTGTCGGTCAGGGTTATCTGGGCGACCCCGAGAAGACTGCTGCCGCGTTTATTGAGGACCCTACTTGGCTTCTCGCCGGTAGCAAAGAGGTCCCGGGACGCAAAGGCCGATTATATAAGACAGGTGACCTAGTCCGTCATGACCCAGACGGTGAACAAGGGTTTGTCTTTGTTGGTCGAAAGGACACACAGGTCAAGCTCCGTGGACAGCGCGTTGAGCTTGGCGAAATTGAACATCACCTGCGACGAATTCTCCCATCGGGGACCGACGTGGTCGCTGAAGTTATTGCACCGCAGGGCCGGAGCAAGGAGTCAATGCTTCTTGCATTCGTTGCAGACCCCAACGCCGAAAAGCCTCAGGATGTTAAGGGTAATGAGCTTCATCAGATCGAGTTCTCTTCCGCAATTCGTGAGAAGATGACTGTTCTCAGCGAACAGCTGTCCAAAGCTCTTCCGATATACATGGTCCCCTCGACCTACATTGGTATCAATCGTATGCCAATGCTTGTCTCGGGCAAGATTGATCGCAAGTTGTTGCGTGCGTTTGGATCGCAACTAACTCTGCAATCCAACTCCGAATCTTCCGGTGGGGAGAGCCAGAAGCCCGCCTCGGAGACAGAGGTCTGCTTGCATGAGATTTGGTGTCGTCTTCTGGGATTGAAGGCAGAGGAAGTTAGCATGACTCATAATTTCTTCATCCTGGGCGGAGACTCTGTTCTGGCCATGAAATTGGTGCCCGCCGTTCGTGAGCAAGGATTCGTGTTGACTGTGGCGGATATCTTCAGCTTCCCTGTTCTATCAGATATGGCACGAGCGATGGAGAAGGAAGAAGCAAACTCGCAGGTCGAAGTTTCTCCGTTTTCCCTCATTGACTCTGCCTGGGACCGTAAGGCTGCTTGTGAAGAGGCCGCTAGCCAGTGTGGTGTCGAATCCTCTTCGATCGAAGATATTTACCCTTGCACACCTCTGCAGGAAATTCTCATGGCCTTTTCCGCACGCTCCGCTGAGAGCTATGTCGCGCAACGGATTGCGGAAATTCCCAATGAAGGAACAGCTGACAAATTGAAGGAGGCATGGGATGTTGTCATCAAGGACAGCGCGATCTTGCGCTCTCGGGTCGTCGAGTTTAAGGAGCACGGCTTCATGCAAGTCGTCATCAAGGATACTCCAGAGTGGCAGTCTAGCCATCTGAGTCTGGAGGAGTTTCTGGCGGACGACCAAAAGACTCCAATGTCTGTCAATATGCCCCTAAGCCGTGTCTCAATCGTCCACGATGATGCTGCGAGCAGAATCTATTTCGTCTGGACAGTTCATCACGCCATCTACGACGGCTGGTCGACAGACCTGATGATCGAGCATGCAAAGAACGCCTACAAGGGCATCCCAACTACCCGAACAGCCGAGTTCAAACACTTTATTCAATTTCTCGTCGACCCCGCAAGAGAGAGCTCAAAGGACTACTGGCGTGTTCAGCTCCAAGGCGCAACCGGTCCCCAATACCCCTCTCTACCATCGCGAATGTACATCCCCGAACCCAATGCATTGGTCCAGCGAATTGTTCCTGTGGAGCAAGTCTCGCGCTCTACTATTACCACCGCTACTCTTATCCGAGCTGCATGGGCTCTGGTAGCCTCGCAGTACACCATGAGTGACGACGTGGTATTTGGCGAGACATTTTCAGGACGAACACTCCGTCTTCCTGGCGTCGAGCAAATCGAAGGACCCATGATCGCCACAGTTCCCGTGCGCGTGCGTATCGACCGATCCGCACCCGTTCAGGAATTCCTTCAAGGAATCCAAGAGCAAGGCCTTGTCAGAGCCGCACATGAGCATCTTGGTATGCAAAATATCCGCCGTGTCAGTGGTGATGCTCAGTTAGCATGCGAGGTGAAGATGGGCTTGGTCATTCAGCCTCGACCGGCGGAGGCCGAAGAGGAATCCGGTGATGAGCTGCCTCCCTTCCGTATTGAAGATGCGGCTCACGAGGCATTGCGCTTTAATTCTTACCCGCTCATGCTTGCTTGTTCGCTACGCTCCGACGGCTTCGAAGTGACTGCAAGCTTTGATTCGAACCTCATAACTGAGCCCCAGATGCATCGTGTTCTCGCTCAGCTTGAATATGTCGTCTCGCAGCTGTGCAGTGATGATACGACTCAGCTGAGTAACATCACTTGCATGAGCGAGCAGGAGCTTGTCGAAATCTGGTTGAACAATAAGGCTCCAGAATCTTCAGCGCCAGATGTCGCTAGTGTGATACTCGAGGAGACGAAGGGACTTACAACGGGAGATCGGTACAAGACAGCATTCGTTCCCTGGATCGTGAACCCTTCCAACCACAACCAACTCATGCCAATTGGGACCGTGGGTGAGCTCCTCCTGGAGGGCGTGGGAGAAGCCGCAAATCTCGATGCCCCTGAGTGGCTTTCCAAGGGAGCGCGCGATGCTCAAGGCCGCAGCGTGAAGCTCTATCAAACCGGCGACCTTGTCAAGTATGCCGATGACAAGAGCTTGATTTTTATGGGTCGTAAGGAGAGTCTCCGCAAGGTTGACGGCCATGTGATGGACCTTGCTGCAGTAGATCTCCAACTCCGACAATGGCTTCCGGAAAACGCCCACTCGGCCAGCCAGCTTATTGTGCCCAAGGACTCGGGCAATCAATCGCCAGCACTGGTTGCATTTGTGAGCGAACCTCCTTCCAAGGAAGGCCGAGTAGTTGATCTTGGGCTCAAGAATCTCAGCGCACAGCTTCCAGTGTCTAATGTCATCTCGTCCGGACTGGCGGATGCTATTGTCAGCTTGAATAAGAAGCTCGCTGACGTCCTCCCTCCTTACATGATACCTTCGATCTACATCCCTCTCAAGAAGCTGCCATACCTCGGCGAACAGGTTGATGTCGAGTCTCTGAAGGCCATGGCGGAGCATGTCACTCAAGATTTGCTGTTACAGCTGCGAACGGCTTTCACCAACCTCCGCTCAGGTCGGGGCAAGCAAATGACCATGAAAGAACGAACGCTGCGTGGTCTTTGGGCGAAGTCCCTCGGCATGGAAGAAGAGAAGCTGGCACTTGATGATAATTTCTTCCGACTGGGTGGTGATTCTATCATGGCTATGAAGCTGGTCTCTGCTTTGCGTCTGGTCGGGTATCATCTGTCTGTGACAGATATCTTCCGCAACATGCAATTGAGTTCCATGGCTGGTGCTTTGGAGGAGGCGCCTTTGAACGGCGAACGAGTTATGAAGGAATACAAGCCTTTCTCAATGATCAAGGCCAGTGATGTTCAAGACTATTTGTCGAAGAACATTGTTCCCGCCATTGCCGATCCGGCCTGGGAGATTGAAGATGTGCTTCCCGCCACAGATCCCCAGCAGCGCGATGTGGAAACGACAGTCTCCAAGCCTCGGAGTGCCATTCAGTATAACATGCTATACTTCAACAAGGATGTCGATATGACCCGTTTGCTGGATAGCTTCCAAAAGCTTGCCTCCGCTCACCCCATTCTACGCACTGTGTTTATCAAAGAGGCTAGCCGTGTCCTGCAGGTTGTACTGAAGGAGCTCAAGGTACAGACCTCCGAGTCTAACACAGAAGATCCCGTCTCCGATTTTTGCAAAAAGCTAGCAAAGGAAGACATCGAAGACGACTCCTCATTCAAGCTCGGAACATCATCACTAAAACTCTTCCTCGTCCACGGAACCGAGCAAAACGCACTCATGATCCGAATCTCCCACGCTCAATACGACGGAATTTCCTTCCCAGAAATCCTCCGCCAACTCGACCTCCAATACGAAAACAAAGAAATCGATCAACCATCAACCGCGTTCCACAACTACATCCATTACCAATCCGAATCCAAGCTCGAAAACGTCCAATACTGGCGCGAGGTACTACAGGGTTCCTGGTTAACTTCCCTCCCGCCCGCAGAACCCACCAGCACGCCGCAATTCATCAAGAAAGAAGTCGACCTGTCATCCCGATCACCAGACACAACAATGGCAACACTCCTCACAGCGGCCTGGGCGCGCGTTCTATCAACCCATCTAAACACAAACGACATTACCTTCGGAGGCGTCGTTTCCGGTCGAACAGTCGACCTTCCTGACGTTGATAAGATCATGGGTCCGACGTACCAGTACATGCCGTTGCGCGTGAAGTTTGACTCCGGATCAAGTGTGAAGAATCTCCTCGCTGGTGTACGTGATCAATTCCTTGAAGGAAGTCGTCACGCTACGCTAGGCTTCCAAGAGATTTCGGATAATTGTACCAGCTGGTCGCCGACAATTCCGTTCTTCTCGAGTATCGTGCATCATCATGATATTGAGTACTTCGATACGATTCCGTTCGCTGGGACGGAGTGTGGTGTTGATTATACGAATCCGCATCCTGAGGCTGCGAATCCGATCCGTGTTACCTCTTACTCTGAGGGGGGCAAGACGTTTGTTGGTATTGCGGCTGATGAGGAGAGGGGGGAGTATTGGGAGGAGAGGTTGGGCGAGTTGGCTAGTGTTATTGAGGGGTTGGTTAGGGATCCTGAGGCTTTGGTTTAGTCTTTTCTCTCTCTCTTCCTTTTGTGGTTTGCCTTTCCCTTTTTTCCTTTTTTGGTTTTGACTTGCTTCGCTGTGTACTTTTCTTGTCTTGTTGTAATTATGCATACGTGTATATCTGCTGCATTTCTTTCTGTGACTTTGTGTTTTACTAGATCAAATCATTTTCAACTTTTTCCTGGATCTTGAGAACGTAGTTATGAATTGGTTCTTGCAGAGTGCCTTACTACGCGGAATGATTATTTCAAAGAGGCATTATAACAAGGCTTCTAATTCCAAGGTTCACGTTGAGATTTGTTGAATGTTAGAGATCTTATCAATGTGATTATTTTGACCACAGGACATGTCCACGTCACCGCATTCTCACCTCTGCGGACTCAGCTTCCGGATCAAAGCAATAATCTACTTACACCTACCCCTTTAGTAGGTTAATTTCGGAAACTGCGGATGGCGGAGGCTACGTAACAATACGCGTACTAACAGTGGATCCCGTCACAAACTCGTACTCCATACAGCAAAGCCCTAAAATTACCGGTTTCCAGGGTTAACACGGTATCGGCTCTTGCTTATCTGATCACTGCAGACCGTTCTTATCTGATGTGACGACTCTCCCCATCCCTCCGCAAAATCCTCTGCTCCTTTCTCTTCCCCCCAATTTCCCCCTCCAATTCAACCATCCTCCTCAATCTCACGCCAATTGCCTCCAAAATGGAACTCAAAGCCCTTGCAAACCTAGCCCGGGGCCAACCAGGCATCCTCCACCAAATCGTGAGCAATTTTCCGCCCTCATCTCCCATCTCCCCCACCTAAAAGACCACCATCTAAACCTCCCCCCCTAGACATCAGGCCTCGTCTCCTTCGAATTCACCCGCGGCTCCCCCCGCAAACCCAACACCCTGATCTTCGTCGGCGGCCTAGGCGACGGCCTAGCCTCAGTCGAATACCTCGCCGACATCGTCCGCGCCCTAACAGACACAAAATGGACTGTCTTCAATCTAATCCTCTCCTCCTCCTACGGCGGATGGGGCATGGGCCGACTAGGCAAAGACATCGACGAGATCGCGCAGACAGTATCCTACGTACGCGAATATAAAACCCCAATCTACGGCTCTGGCAAGGTAGTCGTCATGGGCCACTCAACCGGTTCCCAAGACGTAATGCACTACCTCAACTGTCCGAATCCGCGACCCGCGCACCCGGTCTTCGACAAGGGTTGTCCCGGTGTGATTCGGCCCCAGATCGACGGGGCGATCATGCAAGCGCCTGTTTCGGATCGGGAGGGTATTCTTTGGGTTATTAAGTGTGGGACGAAGAGGGATAGTCCCGAGACTATGAGGGAATTGTATAATAAGGCTGTTGCTGATGCGAGAGAGAATACGTATGAGGATGATGGGAAAGTTGATACAGTTGTTCCGCTATCTGTTACTGGAAGGATTGGATACCCGTCCACGGCACCGGTTAGTAGTCGGCGATTTTTGAGTCTTGTTAGTCCTGATTCGCCGGGAAAACCGGAGGAGGATGATTTGTTTAGCTCTGATTTGAGTGATGAGCAGCTTGGGAAGACGTTTGGTCAGGTTAGTAAGAGGGGATTGTTGGGGCATAAGTTGTTGGTTTTGTATTCGGGTCGTGATCAGTCTGTTCCGCCTTGGGTTAATAAGGAGGCGCTTATTAAGAGGTGGGAGAAGGCTATCAATACTGAGGGGAGGGAGTATTGGGATCGGAGGAGTATGGTTATTCCTGGGGCTTCGCATGCGTTGAGTGATGATGATCAGGCGGAGCCGAGGAGGATTTTGGTTGAGCAGGTGATGTCCTATTTGAAGGATATTGAAAGCTCGTGATCTGGGTGTTATATGTACAAAGCTTTGAGTATTGGCGTTACTGAAGGTTTCCTTTTGAAAGAACGAACAAAATCAGGAATTGAATGAGAAAGCCTATTGAGCACAACATACAATGACCTCGTATTACTACAGTATTTTAATAGAGATCTACTAGTAGCTAGTACCATTTTAATTCCTAAAATAACTTGCAATTACTACCTAGTGTAGTGGGGATTCTGCTCTTAACATCGGAGTCATATGATCAGAGCCTTAGCAACAAGGTGTCTGCTTACAGGGAGATATTTAGTTCGCGCGATAGCATTCTAGGAATATACACACCTGGCAAGTGTCACGATTCTGTCTTTTCTGTTCCTGCGGCGGTAGCGGTGTCGGTATACCGCTCATGAAAGCTTTTATTGTTTGTTCGATCATCTCTCTATAACGTCACGCTTTGCCTATCTCGTTCCTGCACTCTGCGAGTGTGGTGGTTTTGTCTCTTTGCGATCGACCCGTCTGCTTGACAGACTGCCAGCGAGCATTTCCATCTTACACTAGGCATTAAGGGAATGGGCCGATGGGGAGGTCGTATCTGCCACCCAGACTTTATCTTCTAGTATACCTACTCAAGCGCCTCCTTCCCTCTACTTCATCCACTTCACCTTGGTCTATCTCACTCCCCAGTGAGATTCGTGCGAATATTCCACCGGACTTAGCTCTAGTGCTCGATTGCTTCTGCTTATGTCCGCAGGTCTGTTCTATCTAAGCAAGTCAAATACTTACAATTGCTGCTGAAATGGAAAATCCACCCGAAAGAAGTGAAGCACCTACCAGGGATTTGGACGAGGTCATTGAAATGCTTGAAAATGCCAAAATCATTTATTAATACACTACTGGCAAGGAAGTGGACTTTGGATATATTCGGTGCGGAAAGGGAAGTGCGACCTACAACTAACCAGACATCATCATTAAAACTGAAAAAAAAAAAACATTCGAAGCCTAGCCTTGCCCTCTTGACCCCCTTAATTAAGGCTGTCATACAGTCGTCTGCGAGTACCAGCACCAGTACACAGCCTGAAGGCTGATATTTGCCAAAGTCGGAAATAATTAGGGTCGGAGTTGAGGCTCGGGAAAAGGCCTCTTGTGGAGAAGATTAAAATCAACACGCTAGTTCCAGTCTGACAAAGTGGTGTTAGCCATGGTGTATAGTTACTACCGAGCGACAAGACTTGCAAGGGTCACAGTATGAGTTTTCAGAGAATCTTATCGAGGTCATGCAGCTTTAGGACAGAGGCGATCCCTCTGATAGTTAGAGTATGGCTGCTTCACGTCGACAGTAGAAAGCTATTGCTCTGCCTGCTCAGTTCAGCCTTGAGGTTGGATATGACGATGCTTACAAGATCACCTGGTCAACAGCCATTGTGAGTAAAAGGTACCAAGCTGACCGAACTGACGAATTCGGTTGATCATAAGACGAGAGAGCGCGCAAGGAAAAAGCAACCGGTTGGCCAAGTGCATACCGCTAACTGCTAGAGCTACTCTGTGGCACCTTCCACTTTCGGCAGGACTCGACTCTCTTGGGATGATCTCAACCCACAACCAGAATGGTGGGCCAGTTCCGTTGTAAGCTCACTGACGGCTGATATCCGATTCCAACGCCACGATGCTTAAGTGGATCTCGTGTTCTACAGCTTAGTCTAAAGCTACTATGAGTCCGGAGTAGCTGCAGAGTTATGTACAATGCTAGCATATTTCCCCCGGAAATACTCCGCGATATTTACCATAGCAACCGGCGATACGGGGTGCTAGTACTGTACTAACTAGTAGTTATTGGGGCTATCTACTTGAACCAACCTATGGCAAACGACGTCTCACAAACAAAAGTACCGAATTTTCACTGAAAAAAATTAACTTGGAATCCTTCATATGATATCATAAATGCTAAAGCTTAGCTGGGTTCAAGGTCAGATACAAAGTACCAGTACGAGTACGAACGAGATTGACAGTACCAAATATCACGGACACACGCGCGTGGAGGCTGTCATTAGCAGGAAGGTCCATCCCGTGGACAGCAATAACCAAAAAAGGAAAGGAAACAAAAGGATTCCTTCTGAATAAAGTAAAGTAAAGTAAAGCACTCGCACTCCGACTCCAACTCCGGCCTCCGTGCTCAAAGTGAAGCTCGGTTAGCCCCATGCGCCATCCACAACGGCCCGAGGCAAGGGCGGCCCCTGAAAGTGGGCCTGGAGGAGGAGAGAGAGAACGGGCAGATGGACCAGACAAGCAGGAGCAAGCTAGGCATTAGCTATGGCACCAGCGTTAGGCACAAGCCAGCCCATTGACCAATTCTGCAATAGCCCACCCAAGAGCCAGCGCGGCGGAACGGAGCCCTGCCGATCAAACTAGGCAGGTAGGCAGGCGGATAGGCATTCCGGATTTCCAATTCCAACACTCGTCACTAAGCTACATAAGGCAGGCCAGACCAGGCCAAGACCGATCAGATCAGGGACGCGTCGTTGCGTTGCAGTCGAATGGAATCGAAGGATGCAGGTTCTAGGCCGGAGATTCCCTTCCCTAGCTAGACTGGACCCGTTCATGAGGGGATGAGTTCATCCTAGGCGAAAGGTAAATTGATCCAACCAGAGTGAAGGGGATAGATTAAATTAAATTCGCGGCCAGAGGCCCAGAAGCCCAGAATCCCAGTTCAATCAAGAACAAATTAACAAATTAACCAATTAACCATCCGATTTCCTCTCGATTGAGCACGGCTCGGGCGGGAGTGTGCCATATGCCATATGGCAACCGGGTCTCCCAACGGCCGGGAGGATCCGTTTGTGACGCTTGCCCTTTGCTATCATTGGTGAAGGGAGTTGGTCCCAGCTTGGTCCCAGTTGGTCCGAGTTGGTCCCGGATTGTTTTAGGGTCTGTTTTGTGATGAGGATGGCCCCTTCGTCGGGTGTTTCCGCTGGGTCCGGATACTTGCCGAAGGAGTTAAGCGAGAGTTAAACAGGCCAGTATTCAGCAGAGTGGGTTTGCTACGTGTCTACGTGTCTATGTTATGATGTTTAGGTCGACAGTGGGTATACTCGTAGCTACGGCTGTTAGCAAAAGGGGCTCTCAATTCCAAACCCAAGGGAGTGGGATATAGGGAGTTAGTAGCAGCCAGCTAGAGCGCCAAGAGAAATTAGTTGAGACAGCTCCAAGCTCCACTGCCCACTGTCCACTGGGTACGCTGGGTCCACGATCGGGACAATCGAGGAGTACTTTATTTCAGGAGTCTAAGTGTACAATAATAGCGGGAGTGGGAGTGGTAGTGGTAGTGGTAGTATTCTGCTACAAGTTATACCTGTACTACGAGTATACTCCCAGTATCAGATATATCAGATATACCTACCCTATCAGATACCAGTACTGTCCCCCTACAGCTCTGGCTGTAGCTACATAAGTACGGTTGGGAGAATCATGTAGGAATACTCAAAGAAATCAATAAATATATTTATTTACATACATACATATAAAAGAAATCAATAAATTTAATTGTATAATGACATATACTATTCTAGTAATATTCCTCCCACTGCCCCTTTCCCACCTGGGCATAAACCCTATGCTACTGGCAGTACCCTATGCCGCACCCTACGACTGACAAGCCCCTAATTCCTGCCCAGCCTAGACCTTTCGAGTCCACTTTCGAATCCACTTTTATCCCATTGTGCCCTGTGCTTCTGCTGTTTGTGCCCTGTGCTTCTGCCCTGCTGTACCCTGCTGCTGTTGCTCTTGCTGCTGCCCTGCTGCCAGTGCCAGTGCCCATCATATGCCTGTCTGTGCCTGTCTGTGCTGGACTTGATTATACTCTAAATCCATTATCTCTATTTTATTCCATCCATCTACTACCTATTACTCTATCACTATCTACCCAACCCTATTTTGTTGCACTAGCACCTCCCTGTCTGTGTGGGTAGCTCTCCCGCCTTTTTTCTTTTTCGTTTTCCCCCGCCTGGAACGTGGCCCCTCGTTGAATTTCCCCTCCCTCTTTCCACTTACTTCTCTTTCTACCCCCCTCCTCTCCCCTCCCCCTTACGATTCACAATCACACCCATTGCCCGCCATGTCGGGGAAAATGACCTTGTACAAGTTGGTGGTCCTGGGCGACGGTGGTGTCGGAAAGACTGCTCTCACCATCCAGGTACGTGCTCCCTTCTCCCCCCGACCGGGGAGCAATCCCTGACCTCCCCTCGCTCCAACCACACCCCCCAACCACACCACAGCAAGGACTCGAAACTGATCATAATAGCTCTGTCTCAATCACTTCGTCGAAACATATGACCCCACGATCGAAGACTCCTACCGCAAACAAGTCGTCATCGATCAACAGTCATGCATGCTCGAGGTGCTGGACACGGCGGGCCAAGAGGAATACACCGCACTGCGCGACCAGTGGATCCGTGATGGCGAAGGCTTCGTTCTCGTTTACAGCATCACATCGCGTGCTTCCTTCTCTCGCATTACCAAATTCTACAATCAAATTAAGATGGTCAAGGAGTCCGCCAGCTCCGGTTCCCCCTCTGGCCCCAGCTACCTCAACTCCCCCATGCAGGGTTCGACCGGCCCTCCACTCCCCGTCCCCGTCATGTTAGTCGGCAACAAAAGCGACAAGGCCGTCGAGCGCGCCGTCTCAGCGCAGGAGGGGCAAGCTCTGGCCAAGGAATTAGGTTGTGAATTCGTCGAGGCCTCCGCCAAGAACTGCATCAACGTCGAAAAGGCCTTCTATGATGTCGTCCGCATGCTGCGCCAGCAACGGCAACAGGCTCAGGGTGGTCGGTCGCAGGATCGCCGTCAACCGGGATTCACAGGGGGTCGAGACCGAGACGCCGAAGCCAAGTACACTGGTTTCCGGTCCGATAAACCTCGACATCGCAACCGACTCTGCACCATCCTGTGAATTCGGCCGGGCCCGTCCGGGAGACGTGCATCGAGTCTCTTTTATCTCTTTTCCTCTTTACCTCTCTATCTTTTCCTTTTCCTCTTTTTGTTTCCTCGTCGATTCGTTTCATCGCGTTTGATCTCCTTTGCCCTATTCTCTCTACCCCCTCTGCCATGGCTGTTCCTTTCTAATTCTTGTGCTCCCTTTTGGTTGTATGTTTCCAGCTGGTTTATTGGTCTCGGGTGCATCTGGAGGGTGGTTTCTGTCTTTTGGTTACGACCTTCCGTTCGGCGTCGGTGCCTTCTCGCTCTCCTCTTATCTCTCGCTCTCGCTCTCACACAATACGCGCACTCCCACACACACTCTCTCCCTCTCCCCCGTCTCTCAACTTGGCCCCATCCACCCACTCCGCTTACTGTCGAGTGCCGCGACGCAGTGATTGGCTTATACTCGACTCGACTCAACCCGACCCAGACTGAGTTTGGCCTTGTTCGATAATGTCTTTCGCATCGCACCTCGCACCTCACTCAACAGCTCGCAGATAGGAGCGGCCTCGCATTTCATTGGAGCAACCCTGACGCCACAAACACAAAAAAACTTTCCCCGGCGGCGAAGCCAGAAGATCGCAGTCGCGCATTAGCAGGCATTTCGATATGATACCCTACGACTGAGCTTGTTCTATTATATTATTTTGGATTGAATTTCTGCCAGCCATATTGCAACGTATATAGACAATACAGATTTCGACTCAATTCTTTCCCTCCTGCCCCTGACTGACCCTTGACCCTTCCCCTCCGAATCGTATTCTTAGACATCTCCCTAATATGAGAGGTCCAAAAAAGCAAAAGCGAGCATAAGTACCATACCTAGTGATGCATACAAAGTACTAAATGAATTCCAAGTACGTCCAAGTACATCCAAGTCTCAGAATTGAGCAGTGTTTCAGCCTCCCCCCAAGCAATAGAAAGTGGTACCAATGGAGTACGGGCGGCGCCACCGCGTCAATGGCGGCAACTCAAGTACCACCGAAGTACCCGATTCTCCTCCGCCGAAATGGCTCAATGCGGGGAAAAAGCACAGACACCCTCGGGCCAGAAGTTGCTTCCCCCGCACACCACAGCACATCACATTTTCACACACATCAGTGTACCCCGGTGCTATGCGCTATGCACACACCCCTGCATCATTTCGTTTCTCTTCCACAGGCCCGAACCAATCGTATCGGAGCGGCTCGGATGCACTTTGAGAACCTCGGGCCATGTTCACTTCTTAATGCTGGCCCGGGCCGTGCAGTATCACATCACGTCAACTTCATCCATTCCCCAACCATTACCCGGAATTGGAATTGAACACAACACAGCTTGCTTCGCTTAAACCTACACTCACATCCACACCCACACCCACACCCACATTCAAGCCCAAGCCCAGACCCAGCCACAACCCCAACCACAATCATGCCGCCAACGCCAACGCCACATCCACATCCACAACAAACAGCCCACACCCACTCCCTCACAGACCCAGAAACCTTCTGGACCACACATGCGAATCGGCTCCACTGGGCCCAAAAGCCAACCCAAGCACTGACGCAGCGAACGAAGACGCTGCCCAGCGGTGTCCAACACGAGCATTGGTCTTGGTTTCCGGACGGTGAGATCTCCACGAGCTACAATTGTGTTGATCGGCATGTGGAGAATGGACTCGGTGAACAGGTCGCTATTATATGGGAGTCGCCTGTTACTGGGATCACGGAGGAATATACTTATCGACGGTTACTGGATGAGGTGGAGGTTTTGGCGGGTGTGCTTAGGGAGGAGGGGGTAAGGAGGGGTGATGTTGTTATTATTTACAGTATGTTGGCCTCCTGTGCTCTGCTCTGCTGTGCTCTCATCGATCCTATGATCTGAGACAGTATATCCACCAAGATGTCTAAGAACATGACTAACCTCACCCTGCCATCCAGTGCCAATGATTCCCGCAGCCCTAATTGCCGCACTGGCAATAACCCGACTCGGCGCAATCCACGCCGCTGTCTTCGGTGGCTTCGCAGCGGCGTCACTAGCGCAACGGATCGACGCAGCGCGTCCCAAAGCTATTATGACTGCCTCCTGTGGTATCGAAGGGGCCAAAGGTCCCATCTCGTACCGGCCGCTGGTCGAGGGTGCCGTCGCTGCTGCCAGGTTCAAACCTAGTAGGGTTATTATTTGGCAGCGGGACCAGATGCGGTGGAATAATCCGGATAAACTTGGTGGTCAGCGGAATTGGCAGCGCATTGTTAAGAGTGGCCGTATGCGCGGAGTGAAAGCGGGTCCTGTTGCTGTTAAGAGTACGGATGCGCTTTATATTATCTATACCAGTGGTAAGTAAGATAAAACTGACCCATTGAACTGGCCCAAGCCAACATTGGCATCTATTCTATGATCAATATTACCCTACCATGTCAGTTTCACTAACTACCCCCCAGGCACAACCGGTCTACCAAAAGGCGTCGTCCGCGAAGCAGGCGGGCACGCCGTTGGCCTAGACCTCTCAATCCGCTCACTCTTCAACATCCACGGCCCCGGCGACGTAATGTTCTGCGCCTCAGACATAGGCTGGGTCGTCGGCCACTCATACATCCTCTACGCACCACTCCTTGTAGGTGCAACAACAGTCCTATTCGAAGGAAAACCAATCGGCACCCCAGACGCAGGAACCTTCTGGCGCATCGTTGAGAAACACAAAGTCAACACACTCTTCACAGCACCAACAGCCATGCGAGCCATTCGCAAAGATGATCCAAATGACGCCCTCTTCAAAGAAGTCGGGCAACGGGGTGGTCTCAAATCGCTACGTGCGCTGTTTTTGGCCGGGGAGCGCAGTGAGCCTAGTATCGTTTCTGCGTATCAGGGATTACTTTCGAAGTACGCGGCGACGGGTGCGCAGGTCGTTGATAATTGGTGGTCTTCGGAGTCAGGCTCGCCTATTACGGGTCTTGCGTTGGATAGTCGTGCGGCTATTGTTGCGCCTACACCTGCACCATCAGGGCCATCAGGGGAAAAGACAAAGCCCTTATCGACACGCCCCGGTTCAGCAGGTCTCCCAATGCCAGGCTTCGACGTTCGAATCGTCGACGACGAAGGCAACGAAGTAACCCCGGGGAAAATGGGAAATATCGTCATGAAAGCCCCGCTTGCGCCAACGGCGTTTACGAGTCTTTTCCAGGATGAGGAGCGCTTTTATAAGGGCTATTTGAAGAGATTTGACAGTGTGGGGAAGAAGTGGGTTGATACCGGTGATGCGGGACTCATTGATGAGGATGGTTATGTGCATATTATGTCTAGGTCGGATGATATTATTAATGTTGCGGCTCATCGGTTTAGTACTGGTACGTGACTTGCAGTGCAGTGAAGTGGACTGCCATTTTAGACGAGAGAAAGGAAAAGCTAACAATTCCCAGGAACAATCGAACAAGCAATTCTCTCCCACCCATCCATAAGCGAAGCAAGCGTCATCGGAATTCCAGATCCGATAAAAGGCCATCTCCCATTCGCATTCATCCACCTTCGCAACGCAGATTCCAATCAAGAGCTCCCAGCAAAACCACCCGCAAAACTCTTCGCAGAGGTAAATGAGATTGTCCGGACGCAGATCGGGGCTATCGCTTCATTGGGCGGAATGATTCAGGGTCGGGGTATGATTCCTAAGACTAGGAGTGGGAAGACTTTGAGACGGGTGCTTAGGGAACTTGTTGAAAAGGGAGTGCAGGGGGATTTTGAGGGAGTTGTTAGTGTGCCGCCGACTGTTGAGGATGCGGATGTTGTTGATGTTGCTAGGGGAAGGGTTAGGGAGTATTTCCAGGTTGGGGTTGGGGATGGGGTTAAGGCTAAGCTTTAGGTTTGAGTTTGTGGGGGATTGGTTGAGTTCATGCTAGCTAGGTGTTGAAGTCTGGATCTAGATCTGGTATGGATTATGAAGTTTGAATTATTTGATGTTGGAATTGTTTGGATGTAAACTGCGAAGGCCTGTTGGGTAAAGGTGCGAAGATCAAGATGTAGCGAAGATCAAGATGTAGCGAAGATCAAGATACACAACAAAGGTGTCAGGGGCAATAAGCCTAGAGAGAAGGGGGGGGGGAGGGGGAAAGGGAAGCAGGAAAGGTGGCCAGGTGAATAGGTGGATGTCTAAGGCGCAATGCATCAAGGCAACAACCGTGTGGTTCGTTACCAAAGACAATATAAAAGAGATATACCATTGTTACAGAGGTTTCACATTTTCCTCCGCACTTTGGCTGGCATCGCTTCCAATTTATTTGTGTTTCTGGCGAAGATCGTTTAGTTTACCTGAATAATACTCATATTCAGGGTGATCATCATCCAATGACTCCAAGGCCTTCTCAATGGACTCAATGGACTCAATGAGAGCCCGTTCCTCGTGGTTCTCTTCATAAAGAAGATTCAGAGAATGAGATAAATTGCCCAGGCTCGGATAAACCATCGAATCTATCACCAGGCAAGCTTTTCCGAGCTCCTCGATTCCCTTTTGTAGATCATCAACGCTCCCTCCTAGTTCATATCTTCGACAATAACTTTTTCCAAGCCCCTCAAAAAATGTGGCCCTATCAACTAAGTTTTGGGGCAAAGTTTTATACAGATCCCCAAAGATTTGGGTACTCTGATCCAAATCTTCAATTGTCTTGTCATAGTAGCTCCGCGTGCTCATTCTAGCTGCCACAAATGCACCGCCTGGAATTTCGGTACACTCTTTCATTTAAGCGCCTAGCAGAGATACCTGCTATTTCGGACTCCGGTGGGAAATTTTGTAGCTCCTCACAGCGGAAGAGAGCGACGAAACGCGAAAAAAAAGGGTCAAGGCAAAATTACCAGTTTGCAGAGCCAAATCTGTGTTAAACTATTAGTGATTCTAGAATAATAATTATTGAGACGATTTTGGAGAGTAATTTTATTAATGTTAAAAACAGCTAACAATTATCGGAATTACCCTTAATATGTGATTGACTTCGATCGACCTTGGGTGTTGTCTATCCTGGAAAGCTTTAGGGGAAAAAAGCCGATGTATCATAACTAAATCGAGCTTGTTATGCATATCTTCACCTCACTAGTCAGGCGGCTGGATTAATCAGTAAATTCATGGAAGATGGTTATGATATCATGCTAGAGGACTCCAACGGGCAGAGTCCATTTAAATATGTAGTCTCCAATGGCTTGCTTGTAGTCACATCATCACTGGAAAAGAACACTCGAACTGAAAACTACCAAGTACATAGCAAGAAAAATACCCAATCCACCCCAAATATTCCCGTTTGGAGCAACTCTTGTGGCCGAGCTAGAAGGTGAAGCAGTCTGGCTGGATGTAGCACTCGGTACGTCAGACTGATGATGAACGAGTGACAACATAGGCCATACCGAAACTGCGACGAGCCGAGAGGTTTCCGACGGACTAAACGTTCGTGTCGCGACAGTGATTGGCTGCGTACCAGTGACAATATCGATGAGTTGGGTGGAAGTACTCTCCTCGGAAATCATTATTTCGGTTGAAATGCCCAAGTCGGTAGCAGGGAATTCACGCATGCATCCTTCTGTGATTTTGTAATCAGAGACTGTAGAGTAGCATCCTACCGCGAGGTCTGCGGTCATAGAGCTGGAACAACGAATCAGAATACGAACTTATATGGTGCCAGTTTTGGAAAGTTTGACTTACTCTGGACAGCACATCACAAGAGTCTCGCTCGGGTCTAAAAGATCCAGAAATAACGTAACTGGGTTCTGCCACTGGGGTATGAAGGAAGGCATCGAAACCCTCGTAGCGGAACTCAGGACACCCGATGTGCTAAGACTTTTGTCGGCATCGCGTACTGCAATTCCTTTTGTAGCCCATCCAGAAGGACAGTAGAGGCCAGGTGATAAGTACGCCTGGTCATAAATTGTCTTTGGGTTTTTATTTGAAGTGGTAAAGTCAGATACTGTCCCACTTGGAATACAGTCGCCGAAGCCTGCCGTAGAGCACTGGATTGCATAGTCAAAGAAAGGAGCTGTCGTGTTGAGTCCAATCTGATAGTTTCCCGTCGCGGTTGCGCAGCTGGCGGGTGCCGTGAATGTTGTTGTCAACGGCCCCCAATTTGTGAAGGTGTACCCTTCGGTTATCGAAATGCTGGGCATGGTTTCTGCAGCGGCTCACGCGCGTTAATCAAAATCTTCTCAGAGGAGGATGCTCTTGATAAATGGAAATGCTGGTCGTCTAGGTGTCACGTTATTTGTAATTGCGGGCATGCCCTAATATCCGTGAGGTCCGAATTGACCACGGGAAGGAGGTTACGCCAGGGGGAGGAAGCTGAGAAGAGAAATTCAACTCTGAGAAATGGGAAAATATGGTAAAATAAGGTGGCGTCCTTAGCGTTGTTGTGTTGGAACATGTCGGTCGAGTCTGGGGATCAGATCGCTGTGTCTATTCTCGTGCTATTTTCCAGGTTAGACTCCTTTCTGGCTGACTTTTGGATTCCCAAATCTCCTGCGGCTCGCTTAAGCCTGCCCAAAATGCCCAAACTGACGCCGCGCCTTTAGGTGCAAATTTGCTGGCACTAAGCCCGAGGTCGGCTAGTTAGCCGCAGTCTGCCGGGATGAAGCGCTATATGGACCACAAGAATAGTACTGGCGCAGCCACCAGGTTACATCAAGCTTTGGTAACTAATTAAGACAGTCCACTAAAAAGGCTTGCTTTCCAGAATGTATATTTCTGTTACCATCTGCTTATCTCCCCGCTTCAATTTTTTTTTATATTACTATTGACCCTGCTTCGGCGACTAAGGTTGACGTACAACATGCGCGACTGTAGAGAACCAGTCGAAATTAAAAAAAAAGTCTTTATCCTTACGATTCAGGCGTTATATAGGTAAATGTGCAGCTTTTGAGCGACGATAGTATTAAGCCCAGACGTGGTCCGGCATCTTGGAGCCCCATGATAGAGATACCTGCTAGACAGAGCGAGAATCCTCGGGATTCACCACTTACATTGTTCGATACCATGATCACATGTGCCTTGCATCCCACCCTTTCTCCATATGAGAGAATCTGCTGGGCTGTGAATCGATTTAGATTACAGTACGTCATCAACAACTAGTTCTGTTCCAGTGTCGATTTATTATATATCCTAATAAGAAGCTAGGAATGTAAGCGGCATAGATTTTGTATACCCTCAAAGTCAATTCCGCACTCATTCGTCCACAATCTTTTGTGATATTCCTCACCTATACCCGACTGCCGACGCTTTCCCAGACAAAGAAGATACATCTTGGAAGGCATTCAACGCTATCATTTCCCTCCAAAAATGAATTTCCGTTTGGGCAAGCAAATAGCCCTTAGCCTATGGATTAAAAACACAATCTTCCCGCGCGAGCCACTGCCTCCTCATGACCTTGTCAAGGCTCGGCTTGAGAAAGTAATCCACCGAGTAGATGAGCTCTTTTGTGTGCTTGCCTCTCACGGTTGCGACTTCACAATATTTCCATCGACGGCAGCCTTCGATATCTACTTAAAACAGGCAAAAGAGGCTGGTGGGGTTTTCGAAGAGGGCAATATTGATCTAAGCCGGGGAGCTGAATCGCGGGTTTGGCGTATCGTCATAAGGGATTCATCAAAAGGGGAAGCATCTAAAGACTCCAGCGAAAAAGAAAAATCTGGCTATTGGGTTCGAACAAGCTTTTTGATTGGTTGGAGAGGCCAAATATGCAATTTGTCTGATACGATAAGAAATAATGGGATTCGCACGAATTTAATGCAGACTATTGGACTATATATGACCAGGAACTTCGTCCACACTAGCAACTTCACTGACATCTCTCGTGCAGGCCCCTCTCCCCTGACTACCACTTTCTCTAAAATTTGCCGTTTCCCTCAGTTTCTCTCCAAGTGACATAACTCCTCGATCTGACACTAGTCCTCTTTTCTGTGGGTAAAACAAACAATCTTTGTTAGGTAAGCAATTGTACGCGATAATCAGATTCACATAGAATGGAACATCCCGTGTGTTACGAATCGGCTGTTGATGAGTCCTTTGCAGAGAAGACTGGCAAAACAGACCGGAGAGTGCCGATTGAAAAGGATGAGAAAACTGGGGCTGATATGTACACTGCTATCTCTCAAGAATATTTGTCCTCGTCTGGCAAAGATGAGGCTTCTTGAGTAATATTTTAAGGCATAACTATCTTGTGATATACCCTCGCCTGTATAAATGTTATGCGAAGCTCACGCCTGGATTAAACTCCCTTTCGGATGATGGGGGAAGCACGAAATGGAAGTCAACGCCAGCTTCATGTTCTGGGCAACATTTTTTGGGCTATTTAATAAACTATATATATGTTTAAATAGCCGACTACTCGATATTGACCTCGAAATATCACTGTTCTGGAACGGGTGACGACTACCAGTATAATGCGAGACCTTTTCTCAGCATGTACCTTCTCAATACTGTCCTAGTATTTTGTCACTAATTGGTAAGGAGTGAATTAAATAATTAAGTTGGTATTCAGCAATGAGGAAAACCAACCTTAGAAGTACAAATATGGATGGTCTGAAGATTATACGTATCGCCCAGCTTGGTGACTTGAATCAAGAATACGGAATTTGCTCCTAGGGATTTTTCTTTCTTCCGCCTTTCTTTTCTACGTTAAAGCTTATGCCTACTGAGTTTGAGACATTTCAATCGAAACACTAACATGAGAGTAAAGCAGCTGATTGGTTAAAGTTGACAAATTGATTCAATCCTCATGGCTGCGAAGGAACAAGAGTTGGAAGAAGGCAACTCCTCGATTTCATGAATTCCGCGTAAGAGAAGCAAGAGGAGCGGAAATCTAGAATTGCATAATTAGGCATGTTGATAGAACACTGCAGGTCTCTCAGTCATAAAAACAAGAACTCACCAATTAAACTGCAGGTAGCCATCACGATTATTGATTCTTTCAGCCAAATTTACATCTCCTGGCAAGAATCCGCCTCTATCATTCTGTAGTTCAGCTCGCAGGACGGGGACACGGCTAGCACCTTCTTCGGCATTGAAACTGATGTTTCTGGCACGCTCAGTAAACTCATTTCCACCCCATTGAAAATGCCCTAATGTAACCTTAGCCAAGATAAATTAAGATGTAATCGTCACATACCTTCATTATCTCCAAGGCAGCTATCCAATCGTAGCTTGCTTGGATTCCAATGCTGGTGACCATCCATGCAATAGCCCACAAGATATGTGTCTCGTCCGTCGCCTTCGATGTGAAGGTTGGTGGTGGAATTCATCTTATCAAACTTTCGGTAAGAAAAGTTGTGCAGTTATTGCATTGGTATTCTTAGACTGCTTCGTTCTTAAGGCAATATTTATATCTTGAATACTGTGAAAGTTCATTGGTACGCTCGGTGCTGTCTCTTGACCACTACTATGACGCATCCACTGCGGTAAATTAGAATTCATCAAAGACTAGAACATCTTGAAGCATCAATCTATTTTGAAGAAAGTTATGTACTAATCATGCGCATGATGCTATCATTTGCTCAATAGAATGGCGACCAAATAGTATATCTAGGCTTTATTCGACACTGAATCACCTGCATCTTTGAGCTCTTTTTTAACTGACCAATCGGAATTCGGCCGCTTTCTCTTTATTTTATTTTCCTAGAGATGGCTAACTGAATCTCGCGATCCACGACGCTTGGCAAACGTAATGGCTCAAGTTCTAGAACCAGCCTCGTCAGACCGACCATTACGTCTGCTATGCCCTATCATTCCATGGTTACCATATTTTGGTAATGACTTTCTACGGGTCGTGAAGGTACTAATGTCAGTTCAGATGGTAAGGATCCCTGAGGTTTGGTAGCCTTCATTAGCTTCGTAGTTTGTGAACCTTCTGACTAGAATTACCTTCTTCACTACTAGTACTGCTTGAATTTTAGCCGAGTGTGTTCTTACCACTTTTTCGTTTATAGTATGCCAAACGCTCCTGTACCTCGTCACATGCCTTTTTCAACCACTCAGGCGTGGCTCAGAAGCCATAAAGCTACCCATGGGGTAGAATATCACTGCAATTACCTCGTTATGACGATAGACTCATAAATAAATTTCTGCGTATTATGATGTTGTATGTGACAATAGTTTGGTGGACTGTGGCGAGGTCTACACGGAGTCAAGACCACGGAGGTCAATGGTCAGTTTAATGATACTACCCGTCACATATTTGGTGAGAGAAGGGGGAAAAATTCTTGCATTTCATTGAGGTGACCTACACCGGCCGCTCATCCCTAGGCTTTGATTGCGTCGGAATGGCCTGTGATCGGCAGAATGCACCAATTGAACCTTAGTTGTACAATTACGGTTTGCCCAGCAGATCTGTATGGGCCTAACCAATGACTAAATTGACAATCAGTTCTTGGCGCATTTTCTCGTTACAATATACAATATTCCAGTAAACGGATTACACCAGCCTGTTCCATTCAACAGATTATGTCAGACTATGGTCAATGTCTCTTTGCTCTGTTTGACAATCAGAACCCCGCATCCCGCACGCCTCGTGACGTGTTATAGTGGGGACGAAGGAGGATTCCATTCCACTGCCAGTTCCCACAACTTGAACCTGTCCGTCATTAGGCTGTTCCGGAACTACTAATAGATGTTCTTTCTACCGCATTAGACAGCGACATTATCTTGTATAACTGTTAAAATTCCACTCCTGGCAATCTATGTGACATCCCCTAAACGGGAAACATGACGATTACACAGACTAAAACAGAAGTAATCACACCACCATCATTTGAGGATGAAAACAGATAGAACCAAGAATAAGAGACCATGGATTCAACCATGATGGCCAGAACCAAATCGATCTCTATCTCTAAATAAAAGCATGGATTGATTGGACAGCTCATTCATATTCCACTTGGATCCTCGCACTACGCAATAATCAAGAACCAGACGAATTTGTAGATGCAAATGGCTAGCCGTGTGTTATGTACTCGTCTTCATCATTCTCCAGCCAGAGCCAAGAAGAGCATCATCCACAGAAGATAGGGATATGTTACAGTAACGAGTTCGCAACACTTGACCCTCACATTTGGTCTCCTTTAACACCAGTTGAGCAGGGTTTATATTCCTTCTATGCCTCTATGGTTGGAGATTTAGGTCAGGTCGAACCAATCGAGTCAATTTCGAGCGTATATCATTAGATAAAGCTCAAGGCGGACAGACCTGAGCAGGATAGCCGAGAAGACAATTGTCAGCGCTTGGAAGTGATTTCAAGTAATTAACATTGTAATCTGCATCAAATCAGCTGAGATCTGCCTTGATGGATCCATATATACACTAGTTCAGCTTCTGGAAGATTTATTGAAGGAAAATGATAGATTAAAGCGGAGAGCCAATATCTTTCAACGGAAATCCATTACATAGGTAGTTAATAAGGAATTAGAAACTTTTACAGCACTACTGCAGTTTTGTCTAAATGTATACTATGGTAGGTACTAATACTAGTTTAATTTTAGACTCAGAACCTTGGAACTTATAGGCGCATTGAAGAAGGTCAGGTTAAATAGCCCTATATACAACCACTGACCTCCCTGAGCTTATGGAGCACCGTAGTATCATCCATTGTAGCACCTGGGCAGGCATCCGGCCCTTGACGCCCGACAGCTTATCGGGCTGTCTCTATAATCCGTGCTACTGGTAGTCCCGGTGATATAGCGCCTAGTAGGTATACCTATTGTTTCAGACTATCTTGTAAAATACTGGAGCTACTTATATCGGAAGAGAGCAACGAAACACGAAAGAAAGGTGTTAAGGCAAAAGCTTTACTAGTGTACAGAGTCAGATCTGTGTGTGCGCGCCTTTTGGTCCAATGGCATGTTTTGCTCTATCCAATTTTCTGTTACCAAGAAAGGTGGATTA
The DNA here is from genome assembly GCA_031761475.1 of Penicillium pancosmium. NCBI lineage: Eukaryota > Fungi > Ascomycota > Eurotiomycetes > Eurotiales > Aspergillaceae > Penicillium > Penicillium pancosmium. The sequence goes on from JAVMSB010000082.1 coordinate 59,816, forward strand.
GAAAGAGAGGGTGAGTGAATAAACAATCTAAGGCATGCCATGACCCCTTGATGCCTGAGGCATACCAGTGAATCCAAAGGTACCACCACCGCGGAATTATATATGGAACATCTGAAGGTGTTTTTGAGCGCTCAGTACATATCATGTTGACCAAATACAACGTGAATGATGGTCGATCTTCTGCTGCGCACATGGGCTTCGCCATGCTGCACCTCAATCCCGCGGTGATCGGCAAGCTGAACTACCTAATATAAATCCACGATGATCTCACAGATCTGCTGACCGCTACCAACTCTGTTTCTCGCTTGCAAACTAGAGTGAAAATAATAGCTTTGCTGCAGGTGATACCTCTTTTACTTATGATATTTGAACATTAGCCCGTGGCTGAAAGATCTACACGGGCTTTCCTGAAATCAGTTGTCCGGTGCGGGGTACTCCGTAGTCTTGAAGCAATATAACGATCAGTAGGCCGGCGGAGAGATGGCCTTGAAGAGAGTTTTCCAATTCAATTGGATGACGAAAGAAAATGAGGCTGGGGGTTGAGGCCTAAACATTTGCTATGCCTGTTCCGGCCCAAGGCCCGATCCTGCCTGAACCAGCTGCTTCTTTTCTATGGTCATTTACTAACTACCGTGATACAGCGCGCTGGTCGTATCAAATAAAAGGCTGACTTCATACGTCATTTCCACGTTGCTCGCATGTAGACTTTTAAAGACCCTACTCTCCGGCATTCATTTAAGCGTTGCCGAATTTGGCCGTTCGATCATGAGGTTACACATGAAAGCTTTCGTGGTTAGGGCGATAATAATAATAGAGACACAAATTTAGTTTTCTATGAGGCTATAGACTATGTCATCAGAAAAGGATAAAAGCCCGCCAAAATCTCCACCGAAACGCCGCTGGCATGAAGCCCTCTGATCAACTTAGGGAAGGGCCGAACCGCCCTCGCAGTTCTGTCTCTCCTTGTCCTAGTGCGATGTTACTGCGGCACATTAATTCAAGTTGGGCTCATTTAGACAACCTGTAAAATATTGAAAATAAGGGTAATCCGGGATGATTTACGTGAAAGCCGTTCTCATTCTGCTCTTGAGCCCGATTAACTCCGGGCTAGACTAGGAATCGTGATCTTAGTTACCCCGCATTAAAACTGCCTGGCCACAAAGAAACAAGTTTGCGAGGGGACCGAGGGAATAAAACAGCTTGACCATAACCCTTCCTTTCACAAACGATGTAACTTCGGCTGAACCTGGCTTGGCCGAAGAACACATTATAATTTCGACGACTAAATGAACTTGAATGTATACCAATATTTGTTTACAGCTTCGAGGTGGCTTATAGATCCGAAGGAGGTATACTTCGCTCCACCCTCCCGGGACACAAAAACGCCTAAAAGCTTGAATTATAGGTTGCTGAATCAGAATCCCGCAGACCGACTCTTTGTTTACACTTACGGTGTGGCTTCTTTGGCTTACACTATAACATTTGGCTTTAAAGCGCCAGACCAATTATATCAGCAGATAGCAACTGAAAATGTGATCTATAATCTAGCCTAACATCGTTTAATCACATACACTACACTTTTAGCGTGAACATTGAATTTAGTTTCTCGGTGTGGAAATGGAAGCCGATTTTGAATGTACAAAGCTGTATTCCCCCGTCTTGCCCCTTTTTATGCCTGCTATTTCGGTTTCGGTTTTCGGTTTTTCGAAAAAAAAGAAAAGACAAGAAAAGAAAAGAAAAAAAGACACGAAAAAAGAAAAAAGTGATATCTTATTATTTGTCAAAACAGAATAGTCACTGATTAACACTTGAAGCATTAAACCCTCCAATAACTTGAAGTTTGTAGAAGCCCACCCGACGTTGAGTGTGCCCAAAGTCACGCGAGCATTCCAGCACCCCCGTGATATCCCCAAAGCCCGTGCCCTAATTTCTTCAGAATGCTACCTTAAAAACGAAGTGTTTATTTCCGAAAGGGATGCAAAGCCAAGCCAACTAATTGCTCAAGGCACACTCACTACCCCGCAGCATTGTCCCTATTTAAGCATGGGCTAAGCCCGAAAACAAAGGGGATTCAGACACTTTCAAAATATTCTTGTCCATATTTTCGAAGCGAGTCCCTTCCCAGCATCAAGGAAGTCATCATGCCTACTTCTCCCTCTTTCAGGCTTGCCATAAGCCTCGCTGCCATGGGCTCCCTGGTCGCAGCTGGTCCGTGTGATATCTACGGCCATGGCGATACACCTTGTGTCGCAGCCCACAGCTCCACTCGCGCTCTGTATGATGCTTATAAAGGGCCGCTTTACCAAGTCTCACGGTCCTCTGACGGAAAGACCGCTGATATTTCGCCTGTGTCTGCGGGCTCAGTGGCCAATGCTGCTGCCCAAGACAAGTTCTGTGCCGGTACCGACTGCAGCGTAACTATAATTTACGACCAGTCTGGTAATGCGAATCACCTCACTCAAGCACCTGGTGGAGGTGCAGCGCCAGGTCCAGACAAACTGGCCAGCGCAACTGGAGCTCCTGTCACGCTGAATGGGAAAAAGGCGTACGGTATTAAGATCCAGCCCGGCATGGGATACCGTTGCAATACCGCTGTCAAGACGGCCACTGGCGACGGAGCGGAAGGCATGTATGCTGTTCTTGATGGAACAGATTACAACGGTCAATGTTGCTTCGACTATGGCAATGCGGAGACAAATAGTGACGATAATGGTAATGCCCATATGGAGGCTATCTACTTCGGCCTTGGTACTGGATATGGTACTGGAACTGGAAGCGGCCCCTGGGTGATGGCTGATATTGAGAATGGTATATCTTCCGGAAATCAGTTTGGTGTGACATCGACCAGCCCGTCAATTACCTCGCGTTTTGTCACGGCTGTCCTCAAAGGAAAGCCAAATCAATTTTCAATCCGTGGTGGCAATGCTGCTACTGGTTCGCTTGGAACATACTGGAGTGGACCCTATCCAGATGGTTATAGCCCTATGAAGAAGGAAGGTGCTATTATTCTGGGTATTGGTGGTGATAACAGCAACTGGGCTCAGGGAACATTTTATGAAGGTGTTATGACTTCGGGTTATCCCTCGGATAGTACTGAAAACTCGGTACAGGCCAATATTGTCGCTGCCAAATACGCTACCAGCTCCTCAATCATCGAAGATATCACTGGACTAGTTGGGAATTCTGCTTGAAGATGAAAATATCTTAATATCTCTGGTGTCTCGTGGGTGGTTTGATGGTTAGGGGATCCTGGTGGGAATACAGACCGCAGGCTAGACATTGAAATCAACGCACCGTGAAATGAGATATAGGAACATTGAATAAACCCATCTCTAAGAGCCCGTCATGGCATCTACACCTTATTTTATTTCTATCTTTCTATCCATATTGCTATCATGCTGCTGCGGTGGATGTTTCCAATGGCCGGGCAGGTGGTGGACCGCAAGTATATCCCAAAAGACAGGGTTGAAATGGATGGATACGGGGGGCTAAGTCAGTCCACCATCGAAAGTTCGGAGTCCCGAGAAATCGTGGCTACGGGCGAAATCTTATCCTAAGGTGTGGTTCAGTAAAGGAGTATTGTTAGTCTTTGCTTCTGTTTGTTGAGTGATCAGATAATTCATAAGATAAGCAATCATCAACAGACCGAATCAAGTTTCACATTTCGCCCGTCAGACCATGCAATCGATTCCGACGAAACTCTCAAACCCTCGGAGTTTTTTCAAAGAGGAAAGAGGGTATCCAGGCCCCGCGACACTCGACAGATCAAACAGTCCATATCAAACAATTGGAAAAACAAAAAACTAAAAAAAACATCTCAAAAGCAAGAGCTTTCCGCGAATAGAAATAATGCACCAAACCCCAATTCAACTCCATCCCTAAACCCGCAAAAGCAAAAGCGCCGTAATATGGAGATATTTCAATCCCAATGCAAACCGACATGCTTCAACAGAAGAAATTCAGCACAGAGATCGCCTGAACATAGGTGGGTGATTCATCCCCGGCCCTATTTCTTCAGGTTCTTCGTCTCATCCGGAAAAGCCCGCTTGGTCAAAGTACCATCCTCAATAGCTTTCTGAATATCCGCAATGTTCTTCTCAAGTTGTTCACGGCGCTCAATATCACGCTCGTTTTCACCAATGGTTTCCAATTTACCAAAGAGCCACATCTCCTTCATGGTGCGTGTGAGAGATAGAATGTCCTCCGCGGCTCGGACCTGGGTTGTTTGTGCGATTAGTTGCAACTTGCGAATAGAGGTCACGGGGAGATGCGGGAAGGGAAGGAAAACTCACGAGAGCAGTGGATTCAACATCTAGCTGGTATGTTTCAACAGCTGTAGATGTGTGGGTGGTATTTTGGGCCTGTGGAAGCATGAGTCTATGTTTTCTGTTCTTGTATAGACGTTAGACTGTGCCGTACCGTTGCCGTGGCCATTATATTCTCAAATCGCTGGAGCAATTGCGAGATATCGGTGTTGATGCGCGCTGGAATGATTGGTTAGCTGGATTTGTGGTCAAAAGAGTGGGAGTTCAAGGTCCGGGTCTAGCTCACTGTGCAGCGCTTTGGCATTTGGCTGAGTATCCATCTCAGGCAGTTGAGAGAGAGGATCTGGATGGTCCTCCAGACCAGTCTTTAATTTGCGGGGGCATTTCATCTTGATAACAAAGGGCGGTGTGGGCGGTGAGTGTGAGCGGTGGGGAAAAGAAGTGGGCGGATGTTGTTGGTGGTTGGTGGAAGAGGATGAAGATGAGGATGAGGCAGGCAGGAGGTGTGAGGAAGGCAGGCTGCAACTACAACTACCCTAGAGTGAATCTGTATATACAAACACATACAAGCTTAATTGAATACACCTGCTGGTGTCAAAATTGATTTCCTATATACGCCAGGGTATTTCAAACAGAGAACTGCCCATATCCTCCTCTAGTAATGTGAATATGAATGAATGTGAATGAGCACGCTTTTATCGAACGTATTTAGACTAGACAATGCAAAGTTAGCAAACCTGGGCATTTGTAAGGGCATTGAATGTACAAGGACAAACATACCATGAATCTCTTGTGGAAGTCGGAGCGCAGCAGATCCTAGAAGTACTCACGTTAGCACAATGTCCCATAAACACTTCATCCAGGAAGACCATACGTTAACAAACTCCTGGCCGTCCTTCTTCTCAGACCCACGGGACTGATTCTTGAACACCACATCATCGTCCCAGCGACGCTTCATGTTGAAATCCTGCGAGTTCAGCAGCGGGTTGCCGCGAGCAATGTCAACCTCGCGCTTCTCCTCTTCCTCGGCGGCAAGTTCTTGCTCCTGTATGACAGCATCAGTATTCATATCCACATCCCCGAGATATCCTTATCAACATACCTCTTTCTCCTTTTGTGCCGCCCGCTCTTTCTTGATCTTTTCCAGCTCGCGCATCAAATCTGCAGCTTCGTCCTCGGAGTCACTTTCCTCGTCGCTGCTATCTTCTTCCGATCCATCCGAGTCCGCATCGATATCACGCGATTCTTCCAAGATGCGCCTCCGTTTCGCCTCGGGATCTTCTGCCGTCTCGCCGTTTGCTGTGTCTGGGTCTGCATTCGCGGGCGTTGGTTCAAGTTGCCGCTTGTGGGCGGTTGGTTCGGGAGTAGTCTCGTCCACAGGGACACCGTTCTTCTTGGCAAAGTGCGCGGCCTCGGCCTGGAGAAGCTCGGCGCGGAGGTCACGAACTTCGTTGTCGGCGTCACCACCCTGTCCGGGTTGTCTGGTGAGTTGTTAGCACTGATTTGCGATGTGTCGTCCCCAGTCTATCGCCTATACGTACCGGACTTTCAGGTGGGTGTGTGCGGGAAGAAGTCTTTGGTGGTAGGCTGGACCTCGGAGAGCCTCTTTTCCTTGTGCCTATATTAATCAGCTGTGGTTCGAAGGTATTGGTATGGTATTCGCGGTGATCGTACCGGATCGAAGGTGGGTCTGTGGGCTGTGAATGGTCAGTCAGGAATTCCATGTAGAGGTAAACACAGTAATTGGAAACACCTACCGGTAGTCATGGTGTGTGATGTGGTGTGTATTAAGTGTAAATGTAATGGAGGAGTGTCGGAGGAGCGAGAGAGTTGCAAGATGATTTCCTGCCCTCAGAGTGAGTTCACCGCCCATAGATACCGCTTGCTGATTGGTGCAAATCTCTCTAGAATGCGGCCAGTCGCGGCAAAATGGGGCGCGGCCTAAAAAAAGCAGTTGCGGAATGGAATCCCCACGTCGATCGATCGTGCAGGTGCAGGCTTTAATCGCATCATGTCGAAAGAAGCTCCCCTTTCCAACGCAGAGCGCGACTTCGTTCTTGAAGCGCTGCGCGAAGATGTGCGTCTCGATGGCCGAACCCCCGATCAATTCCGCCCGCTGAGCGTTTCCTTTGGCGATGAATATGGACATGTGAAGCTGCAGCTAGGCAAGACTAGGTTGGTGCTATCGATGCTACTTTGAAGCTTTCCAATGCTTTTGGGGGGTTACTGACTGACTTGATCTTCACTTAGTTTGGTTGTCCGCATCTCTGCCGAGGTTACAAAGCCCCGCGATGACCGTCCCTTCGATGGTTTGTTCCAAATCAATCTCGAATTGTCTGCGATGGGCTCACCAGCCTGGGAGAATGGCCGGTAAGCTTTATGACTGCAGTGATTTTGGTAGTGTTTAATTCTTGACTTGCGCTAACCAACTCTCTGTTCTGTTGCAGCTCCAATGATCTAGAAGCCTATGTCACCCACGTCCTGGACAGCGTAGTCCGCCGTTCCAACGCCCTCGATACCGAATCGCTCTGCATTCTCAAAGGCGTGAGCTGCTGGAGTATTCGCGCCGATGTGCATGTGCTAGATTATGACGGAAACTTGACCGATGCGGCCTGTGTCGCGATCATGACCGGACTGCAACACTTCCGCCGGCCGGATGCTGTAGTACGGGATGGCCAAGTCATTGTCTATGGAGTGGAGGAGCGAGTACCCGTGGCGCTGAATATCACACACAAGCCGTTGTCCATCACGTTCAACTCATACAACGATGGAAAGAGTATTATTCTCGACGCAACTCGCAAGGAGGAGCAAGCGTCAGAGGGAGAGCTGGTGATTGGAATTAACAATGGAGGCGATGTCTGCTTCCTGTCCAAGTTCTCTGGCGCCCCCGTCAATGCCATGGAGATGGTCACCAAGTCTACGATTGCGCTGGAGAAGGTTAAGGAGATCAATGCTCAGATGGAGAAGGCGATGCAGACCGACCTGGCGAAGCGGGCTAAGCAGGGCATGGCGGACCTGTCTCGCGCTGAAAATGACCGGTGATTTGGCTATCACCACTGCTTCTAATGTATGACTAGAACATTTATGATCCTGGGCTGGAGTTCCGCATTGCTTATAAGAACCAATCGCATTGAGTGTAATTATGCACGTATCCTTTTTCCGGATAAGACGGGTGAATATATTATGCTACTAGTACTACTGATATACTGAGGATCATAAGGGAAAGTAACTTGATCGAATAATTGCAGCACCCTCTAATTAGCTCAAAGGTAGTAGTATGAGGTGTGGCAACCTTGGTTGAACCATCCCTGCGAAGTATTATTAGTGCCCAGGTGGTATATGTTCAATTCGGTAGATGCTAAGAGCTATAAAACCATCAATTATCCATTCTACAAAGAGTAGTACTGAAACAACTGGGAATGGCTAGAATTTAAGTCTAAAATACCATTAATAAGGTTTGACATACTGCAAGTGCGTACTACTGTCTACTAGGTACTAGCTAATTTATACTACAACCAATATATATACCTAGGTATAGTAGGTAATAGTAGTACTACAACTTTATTACTGCCTAGTAGTACTATTTGATCAATATCTTATGCTCTGGCCTTTTATACTATAGCATCGGTATCTTTTCCCTCCATGGTACTATTGAATACTACCCCGGCCCTCAAGTTCTATTATATTTCCGACTGCGCCCAGGAATGCTGCTATTCTGGGATCTCCGCGTTTCAAGTTTAACCGCAGCACTGACCCAGGCCTACTACTCGCCTTTGGTAGCCCTGGCGATCAACTTTAAGGCTATCTTTTTAATTTAATTTCCTTATTTTTAATTATTTTTTCCAGTACATCTTGACCCAACTGAAGTGAAGTGTATCGCTCCTTGTTGCTTACCGCCCCCCAAAAAAGCGGGACTGCGGTCGATCAACACTCGACGAAGACGGCTGCCTTCACCCGCTAAGCCACCTCATCTCCTCCTCTTCCACTTTTTTTTGCCCCCCCCCTTCGTGTATGTCTATAACGCGAATCCCACTGACTCCTTCCTCTGTCATTTATCCCTGCAGATCGAGCTGTGCGCGTCGCCCTTGATTTCCTGCTTCCGATCAATGCCTCAGGGGCATCATCATCACCACTTCCAGTGAGGCTGTCAGCTTCCCCCGCGGCACCATGGCCAGCGGTAGGCCCCCTGGGTCGCATCCAGCTGGCCACGATGATGATCTACTGCTAGACTCAGGATCAGGCCCTATCTACAACTCCGGTCAACCCCCGCCCGTGAACGATGACCATCTCTTGCGCCAATACAACATAGACGATTCCGACGAGCCCCATGCGCAGCCGCGCCCTTCCGTGTCCTACGACAACTTTGTCGGCAATTCAGCACAGCGAGCTGGAGCTCAATACCATGCGGCCCCTGCTCCTGCGCATGGCGACGCTGGCGTCTATCTCCACGATCCCTACACGGACTCCGGCATGAGCCGCACCTATTCCCAAACATCAGGCCTCGCGAACTACCAGCGCTATTCCTTTGACGAACTCGAAGATAACCATTCCGGATATTACGACCTCGACCCAGACGATGACCGTGGACCGAGCGCGCATCATGTACGGAAAGCGAACGAGCGGAATAGCATCTTGGGCTTGGGAGGTGGACTGATGGGGAAGGCTAAATACATGTTTGGCATGGGGAACCAATACTCGGAGATGGACCTACCTCTGACTGAGGCCGGAGCTAGGAGAGCCACTGTTGACAGTGGCGCTGATCCCAGAGCCGCCCCCAAGGCTAAGAAGAAGTTCCAGGCTTCCGATCTAACATCCATCTTTGGGCGTCGCAAGGCCGACCCATCGACGATGGGCCCCCGTATCATCCAAATCAATAACCCTCCCGCGAATGCCGTCCACAAATACGTCAATAACCATGTGTCGACCGCCAAATACAACTTCATCACCTTCGTCCCCAAATTCCTCTTCGAACAATTCTCGAAATACGCCAACTTGTTCTTCTTGTTTACCGCTATCCTACAACAAATCCCCAACGTCTCCCCCACGAATAAATTCACCACTGTCGTTCCGCTGGCTATTGTCTTGTTGGTGTCGGCCATCAAGGAATCAGTAGAGGACTACAAGCGTCGCATGTCGGATAAAGGGTTGAATTATTCGAAAACACGGGTCCTTCAAGGGTCCTCATTCCACGAGACGAAATGGGTAGATGTCAAGGTTGGAGACGTGGTTCGCGTCGAGTCGGAGGAGCCTTTCCCCGCAGATTTGGTCCTCTTGGCATCGTCCGAACCCGAAGGTCTCTGCTATATTGAAACAGCAAACTTGGATGGAGAAACGAACTTGAAGATCAAGCAAGCCATTCCGGAAACTGCGCACCTCGTTAGTCCCAGTGACCTGAGTCGTCTGAGTGGTCGTGTCCGATCCGAACAACCCAACAGCAGTCTTTATACCTACGAAGCTACCTTGACGATGAATGCTGGAGGTGGAGAGAAGGAACTGTCGCTAGCTCCGGATCAGTTGATGCTTCGTGGTGCAACCCTGCGGAATACCCCGTGGATTCACGGCATTGTCGTCTTCACTGGTCACGAAACCAAATTGATGCGAAACGCGACGGCCACCCCTATCAAGCGAACTGCTGTGGAGCGCATGGTGAATATTCAAATTTTGATGCTTGTGAGCATTCTTATCGCTCTCAGTGTCATAAGTTCCGTTGGCGATCTTGTCATCCGTAAGACGAAGTCCTCCGAGCTCAGATACCTCGACTACGGCGACACCAATATGGTGAAGCAGTTCTTCCTGGATATCTTCACATACTGGGTGCTTTACTCGAACTTGGTTCCTATCTCTTTGTTCGTCACCATCGAAATCGTCAAATATTTCCAGGCCTATCTCATCAACTCCGATCTGGACATCTACTACGACAAAAGCGATACCCCGGCTACTTGCCGAACTTCTTCATTGGTCGAAGAACTTGGTCAGATCGAGTATATCTTCTCTGACAAGACTGGTACTTTGACTTGCAATATGATGGAGTTTAAGCAGTGCTCGATCGGTGGTATCCAGTACGGAGATGACATCGCCGAGGACCGACGGGCAGCTGGAGAGGACGACGGTGAATACGGTATCTATGACTTCAAGACTCTTCGCCGCAACATGCAATCCCACCCAAGCCAAGACCTCATCAAGGAGTTTCTTACTCTATTGGCGACTTGTCATACTGTCATTCCCGAACGCTCAGGAAGCAATCCGGAAGATATCAAGTACCAGGCTGCCTCTCCCGACGAGGAGGCTCTGGTCGCTGGCGCCGCCGAGCTTGGATACCGGTTTACCAACCGTAAACCAAGGTCCGTCATCTTCACAACCGATGACAGACGCGATTCCGAGTATGAGCTGTTGGCTGTGTGCGAGTTTAACTCCACTCGGAAGCGTATGTCAACTATTTTCCGTTGCCCCGATGGCAAGATTCGCATTTATTGCAAGGGTGCCGATACTGTTATTCTCGAGCGTCTCCACGCTAACAACCCGATTGTGGAAACTACTCTTCAGCATCTTGAAGAGTACGCCTCAGAGGGTCTGCGAACCCTGTGTCTGGCCATGCGCGAAATTCCAGAGGATGAGTACCAGCAGTGGCATAAGATCTTCGAAACAGCCAACACCACTGTCAGCGGTAATCGTGCAGAGGAACTTGACAAGGCTGCCGAATTGATTGAGAAGGATTTCAACCTTTTGGGTGCAACTGCTATTGAGGATCGACTGCAGGACGGTGTCCCGGATACTATCCACACCCTGCAGACAGCTGGTATCAAGATCTGGGTTCTGACTGGTGATCGACAAGAAACAGCCATCAACATTGGCATGTCTTGCAAGCTTATCTCCGAGGATATGACGCTTCTGATTATCAACGAGGAGTCAGCAGATGCCACGCGCGACAATTTGCAAAAGAAACTAGAGGCTGTCAAGACCCAAGCTAACTCGGGCGATGTCGAGCCCCTTGCTTTGGTGATTGATGGAAAATCCTTGACTTATGCACTGGAGAAGGACATGGAGAAGTTGTTCCTGGATCTTGCCGTGACCTGCAAAGCTGTGGTCTGCTGCCGTGTTTCTCCTCTCCAGAAGGCTTTGGTCGTCAAGCTTGTCAAGCGTCACCTGAAGTCTTTGCTTCTTGCCATTGGTGATGGTGCGAACGACGTGTCCATGATCCAAGCCGCGCATGTTGGCGTGGGTATCAGTGGTATGGAAGGCCTCCAGGCCGCCCGATCTGCGGATGTGGCTATTGGTCAATTCCGGTTCCTCCGCAAGCTTCTCCTTGTACACGGTGCCTGGAGTTACTCTCGTATCAGTCGAGTCATTCTATACTCGTTCTATAAGAACATCACGCTGTATATGACTCAATTCTGGGTAAGTTGAACGCGCGCCCTTGCCTCTTCACTCACAAACTAACATCTCTTTTCTCAGTACTCTTTCCAAAACGCCTTCTCCGGAGAGGTCATCTACGAGTCATGGACGCTCTCCTTGTATAACGTTCTGTTCACCGTTTTGCCTCCGTTCGCTATGGGAATCTTCGACCAGTATATTTCCGCTCGTCTACTCGATCGCTACCCCCAGTTGTACCAGCTGGGTCAAAAAGGTCTTTTCTTCCGCAAGCACAGTTTCTGGGCTTGGATTCTGAATGGTTTCTTCCACTCACTCCTCCTCTATCTCGTTTCCGAGCTTCTATTCTTCTGGGACCTGCCCATGGCGGATGGAAAGGTCGCCGGTCACTGGGTATGGGGAGAAGCACTATACACAGCGGTTCTCGCCACCGTTCTAGGAAAGGCAGCACTGATCTCCAACACCTGGACGAAATACCATTTCATCGCAATCCCTGGCTCCATGTTCCTTTGGTTGGTTTTCATCCCAGCCTACGGCTACGCTGCCCCGGCCATCGGTTTCTCGCAAGAATACTACGGCACCGTCCCCGTTCTCTTCAAACTTCCTCAATTCTACCTGATGGCCCTCGTCCTCCCGTGTATCTGTCTGATGCGTGATTACGCCTGGAAATACGCGAAGCGCATGTACTACCCCCAGCAATACCACCACGTACAGGAAATCCAGAAATTCAACGTGCAGGATTACCGTCCCCGAATGGAACAGTTCCAAAAGGCCATTCGCAAGGTTCGCCAGGTTCAGCGTATGCGCAAACAGCGTGGCTATGCTTTCTCTCAGGCAGATGATGGTGCTCAAATGCGTGTCTTGAACGCATACGATACGACCAAGGGTCGTGGTCGTTACGGAGAAATGGCCAGCTCCAGACCTCCGGGCTTCTGAGTGCTATCTGTCTGTCTGTCTGTCTGTTTGTTGACCGAACTGAACTGCATACCTTTTTTTGTTTTGTTGGGGTTTTTGGCCTTGAGTGTGTGGAGCTGGCTGTCTGTTTTTCTTTTTTTCTTTTTCATCATCTTTTATTTATGCTCGATATTGCATGGGATACCAAGTGATTGGTAGCGTTGTAAACATGTACTTTTTATCCTTTTTTTCCCATCCCACTTTTGACTTCTCTTCTTCTGGCTTGGTTGCGGTGCTATCAGGTTGGAGGGAGTCTTGTGACATAACTACTATCTACGTGATGTGTTCTTAGCTTATCTCAATTGGACATGAAATGTGGCAATGCCTTGATTATTTTCTCAACTTGTAGTCTTTTCTTCATGCATCCGTCAACTAATGGCGGTCAATTCCAACGAAGTCTCTATACTGACGGCCCACGAAGGGACGCTGGCCGGCGACTGGTTGAGATGGGCCGAGACTTCGGCCCCTCGACTCGGCCGCCGAAGGGTCCTCTTCTCCACATTTGACTGGGCTCCAGGTATAAATCTCGGAGTATAGATCCCTTCTCCAACTTCCTCCAACTAGTATTTCTCCTACACTGGAATCTACACCCCCCTTTCCCCCCAATGAATCCCCCGCGTGATGAGCCCCAACCACGATCCCGAAAGCACCGATGCCTCAATCACGACTCACAACCCAACAACAGACTGGACATCCCAAACCGACAAAAAGAACCCAAGAAACTGGTCCCGTCTACGAAAAACCATCTCAACTCTAATAATCTGCTCCATCGGATTCACAACAACACTCGGAGCCTCAATCTACGCCCCCGGCCACGAACAAGTCCAGCAAGAATTCGGAGTCTCAACAACAATCTCCTTACTCCCACTTTCAGCCTACTCACTCGGCCTCGCATTCGGACCAATGATATCCTCCCCGCTTTCCGAAACCTTTGGCCGTAAATTCGTCTACCTGCTCACGCTCCCGTTGTGCGATGTCTTCATGCTGGGCGCGGGATTGGCGCGGAATATCGCTTCTTTGATTATTTGTCGGTTTTTCGCGGGTCTTTTTGCTGCGCCGGGTGTTTCTGTTGCTGCGGCTACGATTTCCGATTTTATGGCGCCGGATCGAAGAGTGGTTCCCCTTGCGGCGTACTATGCTGTGCCGTTTATTGGGAGTTCTATTGGGCCTTTGATTGGGGGGTTTGCTGTTCAGGGTGAGGGGTGGAGGTGGACTTCTTGGGTTGTTCTCATTATGGCGGGTGTTTTTCATCCGTTGGCGTTGTTTTTGAGGGAGTCGTATAAGGCGACTATTTTGCAGAAACGGGCGAGGAAGGAGTTGGTTGTTGGGCATGGGAATGCAGATGGTTGGGTTGGAGGGTCTGCTACGACTGCTACTGCTACTGAGACGAATTTGTTGCGATTACGTCGATTTGTCACTTCGACGATTGCGAGACCGATTCATATGCTTACTACTGAGCCCCTAGTTGGGTTTATTTGTTTGTATACGGGCTTTCAGTTTGCGCTTTTGTATACGTTTGTCGTGGCTAGTCCCTGGGTGTTCAAGACGGTGTATGGATTCTCGTTAAGCGGGCAGAGTTTATCTTTTCTCGGACTTGTGGTCGGGTGTCTTGTTGCTCCATTCATTCTGATCGCGATGGACTCTATTCTACGCGATAGGAAAATGATGCAGCAGGGGCAGGAAACACAGACCTTTAACCCGGAGCGAAAATTATATACGGCGCTATACGGAAGTCTTGTGCTGCCGATTGCTCTCTTTTGGTTTGGATGGTCCGCTCGACCGGAGGTTCACTGGATGAGTCCAATTATTGCACAGGGAACTGCCCTCCTTGGCAGTATCCTTATTTATGTGCCCTGCAATTTCTATATGCTGGATGTGTACGGGTCAAAGTATGGGGCATCGGCTAGTGGGGCTTCGTCGTTGTCGAGATATACTCTCTCGGCGGCTTTTCCACTTTTCGTTACTCAGATGTATGAAGCTCTTGGGGTGGGATGGGCCACGAGCGTTTTGGGATTCGCGGCGTTGGTCATGGCGCCGATACCCTGGTTGTTCTATTATTTTGGTCCGCGACTGCGAGCGAGGAGCTCCTATGAACATGGTACCTGATTTATTTAGAGATAAATAGATTGAAGGTCCGGAGGCATTTGCATACTTTGTGTGAATTAGTGGCGTCTACGATACTACTAGTACCTATTAAGTATGGATTGAGCGCTTCGTCACCTCAGCAGTTCCACTGGCATTTTTCTAATAGACCCAAGCTTATATCTACCCACCTGAATAAAATAGCCTAGTTGAATAATTGAACTCCCTTGGATCGATGCTTACAAAAGCGGGAATCTTGACCCCGTGGGGCTTAAATTTCTGCGACGGGTGATCAATTACTGTAATGAAAGCCTGGTGATTGAATACCCGATACTAAGTCGAGAGAGAAGGAAAAAGCAGGGAGATGTAACAGAGACTCGTGGCACATATAAGGCACCAATGATGCACTAGTCCCGAATAGGCAAATTAAGGAATGGTGACCCCGTAATGTAGTATACGCTACGCAATAACAACGTACTTGACTCCACGATGCCCGCAAAAACAACCTAGAAAGAAAAATCACAACTACAAAGCCTTTATTTCTACGATAACCTTTTCAATTTTGAGGTCCAACGACAACTCGAGCCCACAATGACATCTGATAGAACGTGCACGTTTTCTACGTCCCTTTTATCATCCTTTGTTGGACTCGCCATTGGGACAATCATAGCATATATACTGAAGTTTATATTTCGACGAATAAAGACCTGCAGGGAAAGGCAACGTCGCCTAGACATGCTTCCAAACTTCCAGTTGAATGAGAGGAACGACTGCAACTCGCCTGACAACCTTCCGAATTTCTGCCCCCATGTGGGAGATATGCTTATACTAGCACTCGAAGCTATGTTCCAATCACCACAGATGTGATAAATAATGCTGAACGCATTAACTCAGATATGGATAGAGATATAAAATCTGGAATGGCACATTCTCAGGAGCTACAGGACCTTGAAGCTGCAATACCTCGGTACTACACCTTTTGATCACATTTATCATACTGAGAACGGTATGAAGGTTATGCGGTCTTTTGATATATCATCTCCACGCCGCCGTCTAAGTGATACCAATTGTTCTGGCCAGATTATATCAGCGTTGCTTATTTTCTCCTTTCGTTCATGCCCCTGGCATCCTGCTTTCATATGATTTCAAGTTCACGACGGGCGGGATGATATATCCAAATTGCTCTATCTGCTTTACATAAATGTACTGGGTTTTTACTGGCCCTGGGAATTTTTGAAGCAATTTTTATACGTTCGAGCAAGATATTAAAAATCTCGTCCATCCTGCCCATTAAATTACAACCTTTGGAACATCTAGTGACGCGAGACCAACAAATGTAGCCATAGGATCGAGTCCCCTAAGCGCGCTAATGCACTCTTAGCATCTTTAACCGGCAGCGGGGTAGGCTCGCCAATCGTCCACGAACACAATTGCAATGCATCGATCTGTTCAGCCACCCGCACCACCACCCGCATATCTCGCAAATCCCTCTCAGCCAGCCAAGCACTGAGATCGGTTCCCTACCGCCCACCACGTGCATTGGGGGGTTTCGGTCGCATGTTTGACTTTCCATCCGATTTGTCATATTTTTAACCTTCGTCCTTGATTCCTGGCAAATGCCAATTTTTGAGGTCCCTTTCACGAGAAAATGCAGTGGTTTCCTGTTCGTCGCGACGACTCCGAGGGTTGGCGACTCGACGTCGTGAGTTTGATCACCATTCTCGGAGAATCGTTGACGGCTCGCCATATCCGACCTTTGACGGCTTCTAAGCTGTGTCTACTTCCTCGAATCCTCCCTGCACCCCAATCTTTCCTTGGATCTACCCGTGCGGTCAGACTTCCTAGTCTACCTGCCGAGGTGTGTGGAGTATACTCGGGCATAGTCGTCAACGAATTGAATTCCTTTGCGGATGTCCTTCTTCCAATTACCAGCATGAAAAAGTATAAAGTAGCGGTGTGGGACATCACTTACTCAGGTAAGATAAGGACCGGCTGATGAAAGAAGCCCACAAAAACCCCCAGTCATCAATATCAGTGTCTGTTCGAGAGGAGTCTGCATAATGAGGAGGGTGATATGTACATAGTGATCCCTGAGAGATACCAAGTTGAAGCCATGAGCTGCCCGTGCCCTGCTGTGTGGTACCACCAGAACCCCAGGTATCTATAGGGATATAAAACAATAAGGAACTTGATCTTGAAGAAAGATCCCGCCGCGTGCTCCATTTTTTCCTTTGCTTTTACACGAATCATGCATTAAATACACCGAACTTAAATCAAGCTCTAAGCAAGGAACAAGCCCGCAGAGGCAATTCTAAAGGAAGTATGAAGCCATTGCTTCTTCATACTACTTCAGGCTGCTTCTTGCCATCAATCCCATTGCTATTTGTCGAAGACTGATAGATACCACTGTACCCATCAACTGTTGTATTCAATTCCTCAATTACAAGCTGCGCGAGCTTGGCATTTTGATAGAGAACAAGCCCATGAGGATTTTTCACCTCCATCAAAGCCCCCATAGCACCTTCATATCCCGCATCAACGACCCCGGCGGAAATACTAACCCCAGACCGCCACAAAGATGACCTAGGAAAGATGCTGCCCATGCAATTTAGCGGAATTTGAACAGTTTCGTTGAAGTCAACCAAGTAAGCGCCTGGTTGGAGGGTGATTGCTTGGCTTGTAACGTCGTTTACGACGGTGGAGGTTTTCGCCGCCTTGCGCTTTGTATTATCGAAGTCAATGGAAGCCGCTGAGGTCCATTTGGAAACTTGTCGTAAAGTGAGGTCGATCCCACAAGGCTGTTGTTGCTGGCCAATGTGCCGTAAGTTACGCACTAATTGGCGGCTCACAACTTCCAGTCCGCTGAGAATCATGCCGATGCTTTGGAGCTTGGGGCTTATTGAGAGAAGAGATATTGAATCAAGAGGTTGGATTGGCGAAAGATACAGAGGATGAAAACTTTCGGCACGTCAAAGACCACAACCCCTTTATATCGCCCTTGTTCTTGATCCACACCGCCCACCTCGTGATTTGTTCCCAATATTGTATCACTACTCTGCCATCTGCGAGCTTTGGAGGGCAACTGAATAGTAGATCTGAGGAGATGTCGATAAAAATAATATCATTGTTCATATCCAAATATAACAAGAACCCTCGATCAAAAAGGACGGAAAGGGATAACTATCTCATCGCGAGCATCTCTGATCCGGGGGTCTCCATCCAATGCCCAAATTCTCCATTGCCAATTTCTCCCGTTCTTCCCAAGTCTCCCCACCCTGCTCAAGATCAATAACCTGGCCACCAGAAGTCTGTCCGCGTACACCACTAGAATCAAACTTCCAACCGTGAGACTTCTTAACACAACGCCTCAAGTCGCGCTGGAATGTCGTATCACCTGACCATCCAAGAACTGCACAACCAACAGTTTGCCATGGTGATATGATGATATCCACTCGGCGATGAGGATTGGGATTTTTCTGGTGTTTCGAACTGTCGAAATTTGGCTCTTGCCAAACAACTAGTGCTTTGTCGAGCGAATCAAAATGCTTTCCAGTTTCATCGTGATAAGGAGTAGTTTGCTGTTCTCGATGTGTCGAGGTCAAATGCAGGGAGAGAGTATGCGTAATGTATTTTTGCTCCTCGAGACTCGCAGCAACGTCAAAGACGAGGTTTCGGGTGACGGAATCATCTCGATGTGTGAGTATAATGTCGACATCTCCACCCAATTCCTTTCCTCGCCGATAGCCACCAACAATAATGCAATCAATTTCGTTGTTCGACTCTGGTCGTACTTTATTTGCGTGCTCCTTGACAATGGCAGCTATTGCCTCACTTTCCGATCGGGGAATGCCTTCCTTAAATTCATCGAAGAACTTTACCCCTATTTGCTGCACGCGAGACAGCGTATTCCAACCATGCTCAACGATATCGTCGAGGTCTCTCCAGCCTCGACTGTAGTAGAAATCGCGTGCTGTTTTGGCACCAACACCCCATATGTCGTAGAAGGTGTTCAGAACTCGTAGAACAGGGTCCGTGTCTAGTTCATCTGCGGCGGAAATGCTACCGTCGTCTTCAGAGTGCGAGCAGCTGCCGTGCTCTTGGAATTCGGCAAAGAGATTAGCAACTTTTGCGTCGCATCCCGGTAGCTGAAGGACCTCACTAGACCGGCGGATCCTGTAAGGGTACGCAGCTATAGCTGCAATCGACGTGCTATATGCACGCACTCCAATCTCATTCAGTGTAAGCTTGCGAATTTGGCGAATTTTTATAAGCTGGGAGATGAAATCTTCATTTGGTGAATGTAGAGGTGCGGATCGCAAACAAGCATAGGGAACGTGATCACGAACCCAATCTGGCTGTGGTGGCATCGAGATAGGCTCATCATTCTCGGATGTTGTCTGGCGTTGCAGGGTTGGTGGTTGCAATTGGCTGGAACTGCCGTCCGCAGAATGCTTGGAGCGCCGATGTTGGAAACGACTAGAAACAGCCGGTGGGGGTGGCTGCGATGCAGCATCTTCTTTCGCGCGTTGCAGAATCTGACTCGAGACTTTTCCTGGTTGTGTATTCGGGACCACTGCCCTTTTTGATGCTCCACTCTTTCGCGCGCGATAGATTATAAAGGTGTTGAGTGGGAGTGGTTTCCCAGCTGCAACGGACCGATGTAACCATTCAAGCTTGAGGACAGTAAGAATATCCGTCGATGCAATTTCAGGATGTATTATAGGCTCGACTGAGGGAGAGTGAATTTGCACTTCGACTTGCTCCCTTTCAGAGTCTGTCGTCAGATCAATACTTTCAGTCACAGCGCCAACTTTATGGCTGACGTCTGCATGCTTCCTTCGCTTCTGAGGAGGCTCGGGTGTGCCATTTGAGAATGATGATTCTGATTTTCGAGAGGCCGTCACTTCGTCTGTCCAGATGTCGCAGCGTCGCAGCTCAAGGGCGGCGCGCTTCTTTTGAGAGATTTTGCCCAGGAAAAGCGTGGCCTCTGAGGGATTGTAAGTTATATTTCCACCGTGTTGAACAAGGCAGTTCTCAACATCATCTAGCTCCTCTTGCGATAGATGCGTGTTGAGGATGAATATAGATGGAAGACCGGAAAATATGGTCTCATCGGCTGTCTCTTCGACCGGATCGTGCGGTACTGCAGTAGCAGAGAAAGTGTCTGCTAACATCATGTGCACTTGAGTGATATACGTCACTGTACCAAAAAGATTAAGAAAAATGACAACTTATGTGCAGTTATGTATACGGAGCTTTCAATCGCTCGCTAGCATGTTGAATTGCTGCTCTTGAGGATGTGTCCAACCACCAGCAAAGACATGGCTCGATGAGTCCGTGTATCGCCAGGTGCAAATCATGATATCGTATATGCGATGATATTAGGCCATGATCATCATGGTCATCACGTCAGTTGAGCAGTGACGATCACTAGTTGAGGTTTGTTTGAAGGGGGCGATGGGAATCATGTGATAATTCGACATCTGACGTCACGCTGTCGTGCCTCAGGCATGAATTGAAGTATACACTTGTTTTTGATTTATTTGATCCAGCTTTCAAGCATGGGGTGAAAAACATGCGAAATAACTGCATTATATGAGAGCTAAAAGCTGGAAGGTATCTAAATCTGGTGTAAAATCTAAACAATCTCATCTTCAATGCGACGCTCTTCAGCAGTCACTGCAACCCGAGAAGTCCCCTTTCCAACCACCTCAGTGTGTCCATGCTTGACATTTGCACTAGGTTCATGAACAGTAACTCCGCTTTCAACAGCCGATTCATTCTCATCATCGCGGTATCTCTCTTCGTCATTCACCATTGGTCGTCCGTGGCGGCGGCCCATCCATCTCCTCCAGGGCTTGTAGACGAGCACACTAAGGCCGCCGATAATCAAGAAACAACCACAGATTGATCCACCGATCACATCGTAGTAATCACCAGCCACTTGAACACCATCCCAGAACCTCCCAGTTGCGTTTGTCACGTTCAGAATCATGGTTAGCAGTTGAATGACACCGATAACAATGGCGACAATAACTGTCAAGGTGGTAAGAACAATGGAATAGTAGAGGAAGGCGATTGGATCACGATGGTTATCGTGAGACTGGGGCATTTCGTCACCATCTTCAGAGATGGTGCTGTCTCGCTTTGAGGGGAGGAAATTCGCAGCGGGCTGGACGTAGAGCGAGTACATGAGGGCTCCATCGATCGTGTCAATCAGACACATGCCAGCAGTGAAAAGTGCTGGAAAAATGAGAATCACCCAGAATGAGGTTCCAGATGCAGCTTGAATTGAAGATATTCCCAACAAGGCAATTTCTGACGACGTATCGAAGCCAAGGCCGAAGAGTACCCCGAGCGGGTACATTTTCCATGGCCGATCGATCAATTTGAACATCTTCTTCAGGATGCTGAAGAGGAATCCTCCTCCTTCAATCTTCCAAGCTTCATCCTCTTGGCCTTCCGGCAAGTTGAAAACCTTTTGCATTTGCTTGATGAGCTTATAGAGGATATAGCCGTTCATAAGACCAAGCAAGATCAGAAAAGCAGCACTGACGGAGCTTCCAATAATCCCGCCAATGGTGCTGAAGCTATCAAATTTGGAGGAGACAGCAGCTGCAGTTGCGGCAACAACAATCGAAGTGATGATAACGATACTATATTCGAGTTAATAGATGGCGCTTCTAGCCTCGGAATGTGTATACCTACGTCGAGTGGCCCAAGGAGAAAAATGTACCAACGGTGACGGGCTTCTGTCCAGTAGCCAGAAGTCGTCGTGTCATTAAGTCAATAGCCTAGCAAGGGTTAGTGTGGTCAATTGCGAGTAGAAAGATGTTAATCGTACCGAAATATGATCGGCGTCGAACGCATGACGCAGACCAAGAGTATAAGCAAGCACTGCAGTAGAAACCAGTGATCTATTAGATATATCGGGTTAGTTTCATGGCTTTGATCCATGCATTATGAGAGATCAACTCAACGTACGTGTGGTAACGCTGCAATGATGTTAGCAACTCGTTCCTCATCATCCGCCGAAAAAAAAGATTGATGAGACTTACCAACACAATCGCAGCTGCAATCCACACGATAGCATTCAGCAGTGCTATAAAAAGGATGATACCGATCGCACGCAGAGGAATCTTCCTGA
The DNA here is from genome assembly GCA_031761475.1 of Penicillium pancosmium. Taxonomy (NCBI): domain Eukaryota; kingdom Fungi; phylum Ascomycota; class Eurotiomycetes; order Eurotiales; family Aspergillaceae; genus Penicillium; species Penicillium pancosmium. Next base: position 81,632 of record JAVMSB010000082.1, read on the forward strand.
TTCCTGGCATCTTTTGGTGCGAGCGTTCAGCATGGCGCAGAAGTGGTTGCAAACTCCATTTGCGGTCGCTGTCAAGACTACGCGAGTCTGCTGGCGAATCGTCCACTATCGAAGACATAGTCGAGTCGATATTGATCGTCTCTTAGCCAGGTCCACTATTTTCTGCCTTGTGGATCGCGGGACAAGAATTCTCCCGGTATTCACTGCTTGATCAGGTGCCGGGGTGGAGAGAGAAAAGAAAATAGAAGAGCACAACAGCGCTGCGAACAAATAAATATACGCAACGGAAACTTTAGTAGGCTGCAGATCCTGCGACGTAAGAAAAAAAAACTGAAATTATTCTTATCGGCCGTCACTCTCCGCGCTGCCAAGGCACTGAAGAGTCTAGTAGCTCCGCTTGGCAAGGGGGAAAAAGAACGATGTCAAGTCGGCGAGCGTCTGTGGTCGGATTTTTAGGACGTTGGCCGATAAACCCCACGTAGCTACGGATGTTGCTCGTGCGTGCCGATTTTTCCTTCTCAAAATTCGACTTGCCCGCAGAGAAACGTTGGAGAGGAAGTGTAAACTTGAAGGCGTTGCATCGCTGGTGGGATATACACGTGATTAGGCGGGGCAGCGGAGAGGCCCGAAAGACTGATAGTTAATTATTATTCATGTTTGGCGTTTTGATGATAAAGAATGCCCACTTTGAACGATAAACATTTTCGTGGCTCCACCCGCGCGCGTGCGAGGGAACGCTTTTTGCTTGTAGTTTGCCGAAGGTCGGGGGCTTGTGGATTTCCGATGGCCGTTCGGCAGACTTGGCCGAGTGGAGTTTGAGTTGAATGGATGGGCATTGGACTATGCTGAAGTCGAATATCTAACAAGCTCTGGTAGCTTGAAACTAAGCTACTGCTGCGTACTACCATGGCTCGTCTTAGCCGATCGACAGTTCCGAGTCGGTTTTTCTTGTCAATGCATTTGGTTATACCTCCTCGTGTATTTTTTTGCCCATTGTAACCTCGGAAACTACCGTGACTAACGGAGAAGTGCTTCACGATATTGACAGTCCCCAAACGGCAACGTCTGCTACAGTAAAAATGTCAACAAGTACGCATGCCATGTCCTGGAAGACTTGCTATGATTCTTGAATTTTACTGCTCTTACTACTCAGGAGGTCTTACAATGTGTCTGGATGATAATTCGGTGAAAATATGAATTAAATAAAATGCTTTTCGTTCAGGGTCATGACTTCGTAAAATTATAATACATGGTAGTCCATCAATATGCACAATAGAGCGTCAGCTATGAGAAAAGACAAATCCGCTAAAAATATCCAAGAAACAGAGGACGAGCTTGTAGAATGCGAAAATTACATTGCCCTTCATGCGACGGCAAATACTGCCGGGGATGGGGTCCACTTGGTGATGGAGCCCTGAACCTCGTGAATATCCTGCGCAACCAACATATTCCACTCATTTCTGGTGATCGGGGTCACGTCCGAGGCCGAGAGGGGTGTTTTCGGTCCACGTTTTGTCGGTCGCTTCACTGTCGATTTCTCTGCCGACTTGGCTGGCGGAGGCTGTCGCCGAGCACGAGCAGTGCGAACCGGCGACTTCCGTGAGTGTTCGGCCGTGGCTCGTGGGGGCAAAATGATAGCCTCTTGCTTGTGGGTATTTTTATATGTTAATGCGACCGCTGTGAGAAGGTCGTCACGAACATCGAGCTGTTCGTATACGCGGTGGAAAAATGCTTTGCTGAAAGGGCGACCTTGGAAATCGGCGACCAGTCGACGGAGAAGCTGGATACAGGATGTCATGTACTTGTCATCGGTACGGGAGAACGGCTTATTGGAGAGAATGCAAAGACGGCGCTTGAATGTGTAGATGCGATCCATGTTGAGGAGGGTCAAGCCTTCTTGGCTGAAAACGACTTCGTTTTGGAGGATGGATTGCTCCACGAGATATTCGTTTGCTTGTCGCTCGTACTGGCTTCGGCTTAGGGCGTCGGACCAGCTCTGGCCAAGCGAGAACTTTTTGGAAGCCTTGGCAAGGGATCGCTCAAGGACTCGCCATGATGGGGCATCGAGGTGTGCGGTTGGGATAATCATCAGATCGGAGGAGTGGCCAGTGGGGAATGGCTTGCCACGACCAACAAGGAGGGTGACATGTAGCATCTTTTGTTGCAGCTTGGAAGAGATGTATTCGAGGGCGGGGAGGATGGAGGGGATCAGGATCTCAGAGTCAAAGTTGAAGTCGGGGGAGAGGGGAGGCGAGATCATGTCGTTGGTGAGTGTGCGTGTAGGTGAACTAGGGACATAGATGCCCGTGGGACGAGGAAAGCGGATGACACCCATGTTAGAATGAAGGGGGAGAAAGTATAGAAAATGATAATAATTAAATGAATTCTGGGGATTTAGAATGTTTATCCAGTTAACCCTTTCAAGTTGACTGTAGAGATTCAACTCGAACTGGACAGAATGAGCTTGATATATTGTCAACCCAGGGATTCTACCTCGTGGAACCAACGCCAATTTCCCCGCAGGGACCGTGATCTTAACATAGAATGACTCGAAATTATCCCGTTTTTAGCTGCATCAAATGTTACTAATGATAGCAAAATTGTCACACAATTGTCCAATAATATCATCGCACAGGCTGGTGCACCGAGCGGGTCATCTGGGCCGCCAATCAGTCAAGGTAGAGATCGGCAAGATAAAAATAAATTAGCACCAATTTCACCAGCTCTAACCGCCGAGGCGTTCTTTAGCCAACCACAATCCTGTGTTGGTGGCGTTCTCCATGAGCCTTATGCATGCCGTCACACACTTGGAGAAGGGTCTAGCACCATGGTCAGGGCTTGGGTTTGTTGATTGCTGTTGCTCTTGGTCAATGCTGTTGGCCCCCGCTCAAGCTGACCGTCAAGGTCAATTCCCACATCTAAGGGCTTGGAGCCGCAGGCTCCTAATCACTGGCTGAGATTGTTTCTTGCAGTGAATACCCTACATTTTAGGTCCGTGGCTTTCGTATTGATGATAATATCGTTTTCCCTTTGGCTCGTGCCCTTCTCATTCCTAAGAGGCTCGGAGATTAAGGCGTGTGTAGCGAGAGATTTACTGGTCGGTCATTCTTTCACTCATGCATGTATTCAATAGTTCATCGGATTGATGCTCGCATATGCCTTTAATGCCTCAAGTCTGCTCTACCCGGCGTTATCTTCAGTCGGGCTTACTGGTCACTCATTGTGAGTTGTCCTAGACCCCGAGTCAACAACCTTTTCTGTGGATTGTGCGTTATCAAGACAATATTCGAGGCGTAGACAATAAAACAGCACGCTTCTGCTTTGACTGGGAAGCCAGTTTACCAATTTTCTTCTTTTTTCTTCTTTTCCCCAAAAAGAATTGACAGGAGGCTCCTAATAGTAATTACTGCTGTTGCGTACATTTTGACGTTGGATACATTGCGTCTCGGGCTGGGGAGATGCCTACCGTCGCTGTTAGATCGAATTGATTATCGCAAGATGCCGTAACAGGAGTCGGAGTTATCGACATGGAGAGTGCGGCGTTTAATTTGCGGTAGTGAATCCAGGGCATTTGTACACGTGGATCCAGCGCACCGAGATCTTACTGTCCAATCCTACACTCTAGCCTCCATTAGAAAAGTTCTCGCCCTGCTTATCGTCCTCAACCCGGATCATTCACACGCTCAGCTGGACTTTCGTTGACGCAAGATTTACAAATCGTGGCGTTCCCCCGACTTGATAGCCTCTGGAAGACGAGATCAATGAATCGGGTGTTTTCTAGAGCCGCCCATAGTTGGCAAGCCCCTCTCGCCCGCAGAAGAATCAATCGATAGTGCGTTGTCTTCTTGAGCCACCCATCCAGTCAAATAGCCCGCTCATTTGTTGGGGGCGAAACAAGCGCGCTACTGCGGGGTTAATTGCGGTAAATTTGCTGCTTATCTAACTATTCTTGCGATAAGCCCCGATACGATGAAAAACAAAAGTATTACGAATGCGTTTGGAGAGCGAAGCCCATGCTTTGTTTTGATTCAATATATGTTCAGTAGGGCGGGAAATTACTAATTCTTGCCAATTTTGAACTCAAGAGCATATTCCATGTTAGAGACCGACTTTTCTCTGCCGCATTTTCCAGGGATTTCATCGCCTCCTCCAAGTAGAGAAGCTGGATCTCTTCCCCGGAAGCACAGCGCTCGAGGATGTCATATCCCTTTTCATATCGATCAACCTTCTTTTGGAAAAGCAAATAACTGGTGGCCATCCGGGAACCGTTCGTGCAGGGGCCAATTCTATTCTTCTCCAAAACCAGAGCAAGGTAGGGCAGACAGTCCACATTCTCGTATCAGCCACGCTGAAAGCAGCTGAAACTTCAGCACTCGTGAAAATTCCGAATGGAAATTTGAAAACTGAGACATCGCTTTTCAAGGTTCACATTTGTGCATTCTTCGACTCAGAAATTGAAGCTTGTGTCCCTTGTAGGCCTCCACCTTTGGATTTGGCCCGTGGGTGACGAGACACTCGAATGAAGATTTTCTGATAATGTGGATTAGACTAATCTAAAGCGAAGCCTTGAAGAATCCCACAAGAGATTTGCTCTGGCTCTTCACAAAACGTATGGAATATCCCAAGACGTTGAGGGCTATCCAAATGGGAAACAATGGAACAGCGATGAAAGCATTATGAACAAACTTCTTGAGTCGATTGCCCTCAGGATACCGTGACCATGGCAAAACTTTTCGGTATTGTTTGATGATACCTGTAAGCTTGGCCCGACAATCTGACACAAAGTCATTTCCTTCCGGAGAGCTCGAGCCCCAGGCAAGAACCAAGAAAAAGGTTGCTGCAATATAGGTACCTATTGGCAAGCCAATCCAGGTAACATAAAAGGATATAGGTGTTGAAGATCCCTCGCCTCCGTCAATCAAGGCCGCCAGATTCGGCATTGCCCATAAAGTCTACATAGTAGTAATTAGCTCAGGTACGAACCTTGGAGTACTTAATTGTCTTGTAGATCAAACTCACAGCCAAGAACCCAAGTGGTGTGTAAATAATTGTCAAAATGGTGAATACAATCACAAAGAGATTGAGCGTTCGGGCTTGAACGGCTTCTCGAAGAGAAGATGCGTTAAACAGCTGCTCGATGTTCAACCAGTATGTAGTAAGCATGAGGAACCCGGAAACTCATTTAATGAGCAAAGCAGTGGACTCACCCCGTCTCTAAGACTCTCTATTTCGACTTGCTTCTTCTCAATGCGAGATATAAGGCCCTTTGCTTGACTATCCACCTGGTTGTCAACCATTTCGGCAAGGCTCATCAGCTCACCCATTTTTAAGTCAAATTTGTGGGTGCCATCCAAATATTCCAGATACTGACGAAATCTGGGCATGATAATGTCGTTGTATTCTTTTGTCTGCTCGGTCCAGTCATGGAAGATGCGTAACATCTGCAGAACAGAGAAGTATTGTTCAGAAAGCCGGAAAGATCTGTCAAACATGAGCGTCTGCAGATGCTCATTGTTCAAAGCCGCTTCCAACTACATATACAAAGGTCAAATGTGATCATTTTAGCACAAATGTGCGAATTAAGGTGGTATCACAGATTTCTTTCTTCAAGAAAGCCTCTTACCTGAATTCCAACCAAATCGTCCACCTTGTTCAATGTCTCAGTCCAAGTATCGGCCCATGCTTTACTTTCTCTCAAAATACAAGAAAAGAAAGCCGCGAAACCCTCTCCATCTTTTCCATAATCACCAATTGCATCGCGATCCAGCCCATATGTGAGCTCTTTATTGTTGCTGTCTCGCCAGTTGAAAATAGTGTACCACGTGTTATTTCTGTCGTCATTGCCGTACTGCATATAAGTGGTGAAAAAACGTTCTTTAAAGTAGAGTTTTGCATTCTCCTCCCGAAAGAGGCTTCCGATCCGGCCTTTTTGTCTTTGCAGAGGGAATTTCCATGGACGATGTGCCCCTTCATTGAAAATACTCCTTTCTCTTTCAACACCAAAACTCCCCAGGTCCTCGTCGAACAAGCCACAGCCCGAATTGTCCACCTTCTGCATCCCCAGTAATCAAAATCGGGATCAAAGGATATAATATGTTTTGCGACCCACATCCCGTCTTCAATCGCATTGAAGGACGGTGCGAAATATGGGCGTTTGAATCTCCCGAGGATGAATGCAAGCGTAGGGATATTCAAATAACCTCTATTTCCCGACATGCATGTCCTAAGATGAGAAGCTCAGGCTCAAAATCACAAGGTAGTTCAATTTGCAGGACAACGCGGATATAGCGTAGAATTCCCTCTTACCAGATTTCATGAACAGAAGGCCTCGTGTTCACAGGAGCAGACGAACCGAATCCATCGCAAATATGTCCTCCCTGTAAAGGGAGAGTGATAAGCTTTCTTAGTACGCGTATTTAAACCAACGTCTCTTACCCTGATTCCGTTCATATACTCTAGCCTACCTCCAAACTCCAGCTCTCCAAAAAGTCCTCTGAGGTCCCACTGGATTTCGAGGATGTGATTATTGAATGCTGCCCTTCCTAGAGTTCCAAGTTTCGACGGCCATTCTATATCGACTCTTTCTCTTAGCAGCTGTCTCCAGGGGTCTGTCAGTTCAATTTGAAAGCCAAACGAATATAACCATTCTTCCAGATTGGACTTAAGTTCCGTTTTCAATAGGAGTAAGTTCTCCTCCGTTGGGGCATGAAGCCCAAGGTAATCTGTCAGCCACTTGGGCGGACTTTCGGGCTCTTCTCGTCCTGTCACTGTACTATCTTGCAAGTTTGACGAAGTTACATTTTTTATAACATTGCGGGTGGTCAAAGTTCCCGATGTCTGTGAGATTGAATCGGCAGTTGGGTTTTGTCGAGTCTCTGAGTCCTTGAGGAAATGCCGTAGCTCATCAACGCCATCCGCAAGCTTCTTGAGAGTTTGTAAGAGCTCAGGGTGAACATCTGGCGCAGGGGCAGCCTGTCCCATTTTCGTCAGCTCTGGGGGTGAATTGACGCTAGCCTGCTCTCCCCCTTTTTTCTGGCAAAGATGGAATGTTCGGGTTCATGGAGGTTGTGAAATATTTTCTTGAATTACGAAACCATCCCTTATGTATGTTTGCTAAACCAGGTCAGAGCCCTTCAAAAAAGCAAACACAGCACTCAACCAATGAAAATGTGCAATCGCATCCTTCGAAAATATTGTTGACACCCTGGTGCCTCAGGCCTCAAGATCGCCTTCCTGGTCCGTATTGCCTTTGAATTGCTAGTCATCACACAGTCGTACATATCTCACATGCATCACCAATTAATGCCTCTGAGCTTCCACCAGAGCCACCGATCAGCCTGTGACCCTACAGCACCAATCGCTCCCTAGGTACCAAAGAAAATACTTGTCAGGCTCGGTGAAGCTGCCCCCAGAACGACATAAACTTCTCTGATGAGGCAGATCTTTCACCTGGACTATCTATCTATCGGACGATTTTAAAAACCACATGCCTTTCCTTGGCCTCACTTGCTACTCGTACTTTATCAAAGCGAGCCCTGGGTCTCAACTCTGACGCCGGCCACCCCTGAAACCTCGCTCCTGATCATCACTGCCCCTTTTGCATTCCTCGCCTATTGTCTGCATGAACACAAAGCTTGAACCGGCGAGGCTCTTTGGAAAGAGTTCACTTCTGGAAATGGAAGCATCATACGTTGGAGGCAGTGCCCAGCTCGATGGCAAAGATAAGAAGTCAATTTCCCGTGTTCGAGATATGAGGCATCCTTGCTTGGTATCATAAAAGGCCACGCCTGACAATTCGCCAAGAGAAACAACCCACGAACCAGAACTGGGGGGCTTGCTTAGCCCTGAAGGTTATCCCTCGAGATTGGCTGTTGGCTTAAGGGCGGGGGATCTTGGCGTGTAACCCGGGCGCAAAGATGGCTGATCGCCAAGTACTGTTGCCCTTTTCTCCGCTTATGCAGTGGCCAGTCAAGTCGAAGGCCTAGGTCACAAATGCGCTCTCCGCGTTGATGGCCAGGTACAGGGTACATATCAACGGAGCTCAAATCAATCGAGAATGCGCCCTTTCGCATCCTTAAGGATCACCACTTGACATGTATCCTCCTCTCGAAGCTGAGGCTAATGCCGACAATACTGTCTCAAGCCCCAAAGCACACGCCAACTCACTGTATCCCGTCTCTATTACCCCCCATCCCCGCCGTGGAATAGTCTTTGTCTGAGGAGATCTTGGCAGCTGGGCATCTCCGCTAGCGTCTTGGAAAATGGGGTCTTACCCACGCCCTTATCGCAAGAAAGCTTTGGAAAAATGGACCTTCTCGGGATACGTCCTCGTTACTGTATACAGTAATCAGCTATCCATCAAAAACAGAGAAGTTATGTGAAGTGGAAAGTTAACAGCAACCGGGTTGAGCACAGGCCCGGCGTTCATAATTCTGGGAAATACGGGACAGGCAACTGGCAGATTGGACAAGCCCTGGAGCTCTCGTATTGAACCCTGCGCTTTGTCAGAGGCTAGAAAGCATCTTGGCCGATACGCTCGACTGATTCCCAGGGACAGCGGGGTGCTGCGCAATCCGTACGCACGGTTCTGAGAAGTCTCCTAGGTCTTGGGTTGCACTCTTAGAAGGTCGGTCAGCTTATCTTCCGTGAATATTTGGTCTCGTGCCCCGTTAGCTTCTTTCTCGCTCGCCTCTGATTTCTGTTTTGGCTTATCATTCACTGGGCTGTTTTGTTTGTCTTGGCTGGGAGAAGGCTGTGTTCAACTCCGCCAGTCTAAATTTGAATCTTGCCCCTGCCAGCATCTGCTAACCTCACACAAATCCCTTCTTCTTCCCTTGAATTGATTCTCGAGTTTCCCAATACCCATAAATCTCTCCCCCATCGATTCATTTGCCGCCGAAGGCAACATCTTCGCCCAGTGGGAATCATGGCGGCGATGGACTCCAAGCATCATGGCATCTCGGAGGACGCAGAAATGCATGATTTCATGGGCGAGAAGCCAGGAACGGTTGAAGAGAGTGGACTGTCGGATCCAAACCATGTCGAGCTTCAACGCGCTCTAAAGGCGCGACACATCACCATGATTGGTATGGTCATATTTTCTCGACAGCATAAGATGTTTGGTTTAACAAGAGCTCGCAGCCATCGGTGGTGCCATTGGAACTGGTCTTATCATCGGAACAGGAGAAGCACTCGCAAAGTAAGTTGTGACTCAAAATATTGCATTTAGACAAGGTTGCTGATTTTCATGTTGCCTCTAGAGCAGGAGTACGTACACTCGAATCCCTACCGAAAACCCCTCACTGACTCGAATAGCCCGGTGCCATCTTGATCGCTTACGCCTGGGTCGGGTTTATTGTTTATTTAGTCATGTGCGCTCTCGGTGAAATGGCTGCCTGGCTTCCTCTTCCTTCCGGATTTACTGGATATGCTGTTCGATTCTGTGACCCTGCCCTCGGATTCACTCTCGGGTGGACGTGAGTGACCTACCCATGAAATGACGTCCCGAGAGGCGGTTGCTAATATTGACTCAGTTATTGGTTCAAATACATCATTCTCTCGCCAAACCAATTGGTAAGATTTAGAGGCCCCCTTCTGATAGTTGCCCTAATAACTAACGTATCTAGACCGCTGGAGCCCTCGTGATATCGTACTGGATACCCACGGAGAAGGTAAACGCCGGTGTATGGATCACAATTTTCCTCGTTTTGATCGTCAGCATCAACTACTTTGGTGTTAAATTCTTCGGTGAATTCGAATTTTGGCTCTCGTCGTTCAAAGTGGTGGTGATCATCGGGATCATTCTGCTGTCGTTCATCCTAATGCTTGGCGGAGGCCCGGACCATGACCGCAAGGGATTCCGTTACTGGAAGAATCCAGGTGCCTTCAACACTTACATTAAAGAAGGCGATGCCGGTCGATTCCTCGCATTCTGGTCTACTATGGTCTCCGCCACCTTCGCTTATCTCGGCACTGAATTGGTCGGAGTGACTGTTGGTGAAGCGCAAAACCCACGCAAAACCATTCCTCGCGCGATCAAATTGACTTTCTATCGAATCCTATTCTTTTACGTTCTGTCGGTTCTCCTGGTTGGAACGCTTGTGCCTTACAACGACAAAAAGCTTGCTTTCGCTGTCGGCGCTAGTAGCTCAGCTGCGGCATCGCCATTCGTTGTTGCTATCGAGAACTCTGGCATTCCTGTCTTGTCGCACATCATGAATGCCTGCATCCTGCTCTTTGTTTTCTCCGCTGCCAATTCCGATTTGTACATCGCTACGCGTACCATCTATGGTCTCGCCCGTGAGAACAAGGCCCCCAAAATCTTCGCCCGTACCGATAAACGTGGCGTGCCTGTTTTCGCGCTCGCAATCTGCTCCGTCATTGCCCTGCTTGCCTACATGAATGTGACCAGTGATTCACGGACGGTTTTCAAGTACTTCGTGAACTTGGTTTCCATGTTCGGTCTCTTGACCTGGATTTCCATCTTGGTCACTCACATCCACTTCGTGCGGGCGCGCAAGGCTCAGAATGTTCCGAATTCAAGCCTCGCCTATGTAGCCCCCTTCGGCGTTGTCGGTTCATACATCGCTCTTGGCTTTTGCTGTCTCATTGCACTGACCAAGAACTACGACGTTTTCACCCACAACCCCAAGTGGGGTAATTTCGATTACAAGAACTTCATCACTGCCTACCTGGGAATTCCTCTCTACTTCATTCTTCTCATCGGCTATAAGGTAGTTACCCGTTGCAAGGGAGTCGATCCTGCTACAGCAGATCTCTGGACGGGCAAGGATGAGATTGATCGCGAGGAGGCTGCTTACATTGCTCGGAAGGAGGCTGAGGCCCACAAACACTCCCAGTCTCACTGGTTTTACCGGACCTTTGTCTCATGGCTCTTCTAGTTCCATGGTTTTCAGCTGTTCTCTATTAACAGGCGTTATGCTGTTAGAGTGGCGGCATGCACTGATAATTTAACTCGTCTCAGTCTTTATTTTGCGCGGAGACGGAGTATTGATGACTATGATAGCTGGACATATACTTATCGACGAATATTATGCATTTACTGCCATCATTTAATTTTCTATGACAGTCTCTAGATTCCGAACCGCGGCCACGAGCGCTTACTGGTTAAATCAAGCCTCTGCTTTTTCTGGAAGCATCACAATGTAGTGTGGGGCGGCTGTTCTCGGCTATCGTAGAAAGGGAAAAAAACAATGGGGGCCAAAATCTCTCACGATGCGCAATCACCTCCTTCAAGTTCACTCTCTGAGGATTTGGCATTCCCCTGCGACGATAAAACTACCCTCTCATCATGGACGAGGTACAGGTTTGGCAAGGTGATTTGTTCCTACTGGTAAGTTTTTGAAATCCAATCCGTGGAATATATGATTGTAATACAACTCAAGGAAAAATGGCGAGAAGATTCGCCATTATCTGTGAATGCGCAACGCGAACAGATTTTATCGCATTTTCAAAAGCTCGGAGTTAGAGGTCGCGAGGTACTCAGTCACAATTGCGTCTTCATTGATTACCACCGCAATCCGCCTGCTAACTTGAAGAAATATACATAGCCCTACAGAAAGCGCTTGTCCACTGGGAGCAGGAAAGAGAGTCTCTCGTCAAGTTTCCCCTGCGGAAGCCAACGGCTTCTAGAGCGTTTGCGCCTCCCAAATGAGCGCTTAGTTGGCGACTCCCCTTGCTGGGTACGGACCTGCTATGAGCCATCCACGGAGGCTTCTTGGTCTAATCTACTCAGCACCCACCGTGGAATGATATGTAATGCCCAGATTTATAACGACAAAGCGCTGTATGATTTCGGATCGAACTGGGAGAACATATTCCTGCGTGTGCCGCAGCTTTTGGAAAGCTCAACAAGACCAGAGGAGTTCGAAGAATATATCAAAGAGGCTCTTGATGAGGCAATCGAAGATGAGGCCCTTGACTCCAAACATGCAGAGGAAAACGGCTATGATCCCGAGGAGGACTTGAACCCGTGGCCAATTTTCTACTCCGAATATCATCTCGCGTTGACGGTTGGACGCATCTATGTAGTAGATGCAAAAGCGGTTGCCTCCGAGGGCCGAGATGCAGGCAAAGTCCTTGTCATATGGTATGATGAATGCGGACGGACAATTCGCTACTATCGCGAAAAAGTCAGGGATGCGATTGAGTGTGCAAATTTGGACGACTGCTATCTCAAGGACTACTCGTGCTGGGTACATGCACAGATAGGCAAGGCATATGAATGGGGAGGGCCATTGGGTCCACCTTACACTGATAACGACGAAGAGGACTCCACATAGTTCGCGTACTATGGCAATCAATGATTATTTAATGGAGATTTGCCAACGTTGTCAGAAATGTTCATTATAGGGCAGCTACGTCATTTTCTCCGTAACTTGAATCATGATAGATCCATAAATTCCCGGGGCCTGTGTAACCCTCGCGTGGGCTAGCGTGCATTGTGGATGTCGATCGGTGGGGGACTAAAGATACGATTGACTCAATCGCTGGAATTCAGATCCACAAGCCTCTGGCTTGCATTAACGTGCCAACACTTCCTCCAATTGGAGATATGTACGCTCTCGCTGGGTCCGGGTGGAGAAGGGCCCATGGCACACAGAATTTGCAAGAATAGTGAAGACAATCATAAAATGCCCGGGACCTTTGAGCCGGCCACGTGGGACCAAATTATGAATAGTACCTCAATCATCAGCGTTCGTGGCATGCGCTGTGCTTTCTTCGAAACTAAGAATAAGATGACTCAAGTTGCATTAATCACTGGCGGCAGTAAGTGAGGTCTCGGGACTCCGGAGGAAGGGATGCGTACTCACTCCATGAATCATAGCCAGTGGGATCGGATATTCTGTTGCCGAGGCATTAAGCAAATTGGACAACTGGCAGATCAACATTATTGGTGTGAATGAAGAAAAAGGACGAAAGGCAGCCGCGACACTGCCGAATACCAGCTTCTACAAGGCGAACGTATCCGAATATGAGGAACTCGCCGTAGTATTTGACACCGTCTTCAACAAAGCCAAACGATTGGACTTTGTCTTCGCCAATGCTGGCATACCTGAATATACCGACCTCTTGGCCAACCAGCCCTCGTCAGGGATTCCACCGAAGCCTGGGCTTGATCTCCTTGATATCAACCTAAATGGGGCTATTTATGCAAGCTACCTAGCCGTCAGCTATTTCAGACGATCGCCTGAATCCACCAAGCGAACCCAAAGTTTGCTTCTTACGGCTAGCATCGGCGGGCTGTATCCCTGCATGTTAACGCCTGTTTACTCAAGCTCGAAGCGTGAGAGCCCAGTGTCAGATAAGCCTTGCTTTTCAGAACTAACAAAAGTTCAGATGCATTGATAGGCTTTGTTCGCTCTATCGGAGATCGTCTTTTCAAAGAAGGTATTCGCGTCAACGCCATCTGCCCGGGCGTGGTAAAGACACCTCTTCTGAACGAGGAGCTTCTTTCATATTTCCCCGCAGATGTTCTCATACCCACCGAGGCCGTTACAGATGTCGCCATGAAAATTATTTTGGATGACAGTATCAAGGACAGCAAAGGTGTCTGTGTGACAGCAGACAAATTCCATTCACAAGCCATCCATGTGACCGGGAAGGGGTTTTATCTTATTGACCAACCCCCGATCAATGACGAAGAGGCTCAGACTACTTGGAACTGCATGATGGGCTGGAGATAATTAGTGTACGAGGCAGACCAATCTCGATGAAGCCTTTGAAGAATAAAACACATTTGCCCAGAGAGGGAAGGGAAAGAAGAGAAAACAGCTTTTTCCAGCCAACCCGGACCCAACCGCTAATATGCACTGTGACGGAAAAGAAAGGGGCAAGTCTCAGTATTAGAAGGATAGTAGTAGAGCCGAAAGACTAAGAGCAAAGATATTTGAAACCCAATCTACACATTTCTTCAATCAAAGGTTGAAAGACAATTCCCCTGACTCTCTATCTCTCTGCTAACATATTCAGGTCAGCTCAGAGGGAAGTCTTGGCCCCTGGTAGCCATCGTTGGCGTCTTTTCAGATATCCTCAGTCTAACCCGTCAAAGCGTGGAGTCAAAAGTGGAAAATAAAAGGCTTGATTCCCCGAGAATCCGACATGTGCCAGTCATGTTGAGCATGGGCTCCGAAAAAGTACACCCGTGAAAAGGAATACAGACTAGGCCCATTAGAGAGTTGCGTTACGATAATCACGATAAAATAACGCGCCTTTAATGGTAGCTATGCGAAATGGAAGTTCAAAATGGTGGAAAGGCTTACGTTTCCCGCGAGGGGGTCTGTTGGTACGGCCGTACCAATGGCCGTATATGTCCAACCAGTTGTCCATCTTTTCCCTCTGAGAAACGGTAGAATTCGATAAAACCAGGACAGAAATAGCAACAGATTTCTAATTTAACACTGCCTTTCGCACTATTATACCCAATGATAACTTTTGACTGCACGATAAAACCGCCCCCATCTGTTTATCACCAAAAGACAAGCATTCCTAGTGGGGCTTATGGCCTCAGGTGCAAGTGGAACCTACAACAAAGTTACAAACTGCGAACCGATTACCAAATTAGGATTAGCTTTTCTTGATTCGAGGCTCGCACTCTATCAGCAAACCAGCCTCGTGCATAAATAAAGGGGGCCATGAAAATGTAAATCTGGCTGGATGTCGATACTGGTTATAATAAAGACGGGAGATTTCCCAGAAATATTCCAATCTTTGCTGCAATACAAACTTCAACTTGAGCGCAAATATTTGCAAATCTCATTTTTCTTCTACTTTTCTCCATTACTATTGTCTTGACTTCCGCTTTGTTAATCATCTTCTGGTTTCTGAAGCTAAAGCGGAAATATCAGAAAGTTACAACCATATATCAGTGCCATGTGTCTCTTCTTCATTCCTTATCTTCTGAAAAAGAGGAAGGAGAAGAAGGAAGGATCCGACCCCAGCGCACAAGGACCACGGCCTGCTTCGGGAGAGAGATTGGGACAGCCGTCACCACCGTATACGCAGACAACAGGGGGGTCGAATCCATCAATGGGACAAATGTATCCAACCATGGGAGGAACGAACTCACGAATGGAAGAAATGTACCCAGCAGTGCAGGAACAAAACCCAGCAGTGGGGAGACCGTGATAATCTTGATTGAAAGTGTGTACTTTGACCTTTCCGTCCACCATTTAACAAATCTAATACATACCCACCTCACCAGGCGCCAGACTCAATCTACGTCCGAGTCCCGTCGCAAGGTTGGAGTGAATTGGAACAGGGGCCAGTTGATTGATAGCAGAGTTTTATTGACATAATTTTCTTTGTGTTCTTATTTACCAGGAGGATAATATCGCTTCTTCAAATATACAAGAAATTTCTTTCTTTACTCTGGTCCGGAGATAACTTCATTTTGCCCACTCCCAGTAATCAAGTCCCTGGTATTAAAGTCATAGTGTGTCCTCTTTTCACAGCCTGTGACATCATGAGGGCTTGCTGAATCCCTGTAGTATTCCCGATAAGGTCAAGTGTTTTCATGGCCCAATCCTTGATCTCAGGTGTCGTTGCCCCACAATTCGCCGTGATGAAAATGGGCCACAGAAGCCGGAAGGCCAGTCCCACACCAACCTCTCCCGAATTGAAATGGTATGGAACGCTTGCACATATGGAGTTGATCATTTGTCGACTGATGGTGTTAGCCAGGACCATCGTCCTTTGGGAGATATCTGCTGTTACAGATCCCATCGAGCGCATACAAAGCGATCGAACAATCTCCTGTATGACGATGCGTGTTTGACAATAGTTGTTCCACCCAGAGGCAAACCCAACAGAGTTGAAAGTATGGTAAGTGTCACCATAATAATACGAATACGCATCACCTTTGCTTCGAAGGTGGACCGGTGTAGCGATGACATTGTAGCGCCAGGGAGGGCTCAAGGACATTGACCATGAGACTAGATCAGCATCAAGGTAAAGTGCCCGTTTGATAAATGGCTCTGGATCATCGGTAGCTCTTTCCTTTTCATCTTTGAAGATGCCGTGAATGTCGGCTGAGAGCTCTCCTAGTTGTATTAGGATCCTGAGGAACTCTTCAAGAGCCTGAGTTTGATTATTTCGTCGAGACCATGCGATTTCTGACAACGCGGCAACTTCAGGGGAGACCCTTCGCTTATAGAAAATATTGCTTATCACCTTGTAGCTAAGGTCAGCTAGGGTCGTAGGAACCTTCCGGGGCCCTTGACTCACGATTTGCATTCGTATCAGCGTGAACAACTCCACTCCTCTCCTGGACTCCAGTTGCCCTGTGCCCCGTAATTCCAAGAGCTTCATAGATCCTTGAACATGGTTTAACCATCCCTCCATCATGTTTGATCCGGAGCCTGCGATAACCTGGTCTTTTTTGTTAGATTGAACTAAATATCAGATAAGATTGATATTTTACCTCATACATGCCAAGCATTATGACTGCCGTCAAGGTGGAGTCTGATTTTGCGATGATTGGATCATGCAATGCACAATTAGTGGCAAGGAGAGCTTTGCCGTATTCTTGGCCCGCAGCATGCCTTAATTTTGGCAGTTGGTGAATCTTGGATATGCTTGCCAGTCCTATAGCCTTGACCGCGGCCTCGAGAGCTGGGGAGGGGGTTTTGCTTATCAGGTCTGGCACAAATGGCAGTATTCCCCGATTTTCGGTGGTGCCAATGTAAAATGCGATTGTGTAGGAGGTCGCCCACTCCTCAGGATACTCGGAAATGTTTTTCAAGGATAAGGGCGCGAGTTGAGTCAGGATAATCGGCTCTTTGGGCTTTTGGCGAGTTTTATGTCGAGCCTGGGCTTTTGCAATGACCTCATCACTCTGGTCATAAAATCGTAACGCGTTGGGGTCTTGGTATCCAGGACACTCTCGACCGATTCTTCGACACTGAGAGCATGATGGTCGGCCTCGGTCGCACTTATTCAGTGAGTACTTCGAAAGTATTAGAGTCATTTCTGGGATATGCATACCGCTCGACGCCGCGCACGGCACAACCCACACCCGGGACTAGGTTTTCCTCTGTAAACCATTTATTCCAGTTGCCAAGAGCTGGTTTCCCAAAGGGGTAATCAGATCGGACGGGGAAGGCTGAGATGCGAAGTGCGAGAGGGTGGGTTGTTCAGTATTTAAGGCTAAACCAGCAAGAGTAACCAGTATGGAAAGACGGGCCAGATGCTGACTGCAGCCCCGCAGCTACCGGTGGGCTGGGGGGGTTCATTGGCTGTCCTTTGCCCCCCACAGAACAAGCCTCACCCCTGTTTCATGCTAAGAGCGGCGATGCTGCTTATTCTACGCCTTTGGATTTTTCAGCCCCCAATCCAGGCTCGTATTGACTTCGCCTTTGGGTGCGATGATCCCTGAGTGGCTCCTTTCAAGGCTTGTTATTTGGAATAAGCTTGCTCGACGCGCCAAGATTATTTTTATAGTTCAGCCTTATTTAAAGCGTGTACCCAAGAACTTCCTTATCAGACAGCCACATTGAAATCGTCCTCTTTCCATTGTGATTTCTTCCCTGTCTTCTCACGTTTCTTCTCAATTTCCTTCTCCTTTTTCCCTGAATAAAACCCCTGTCTGCATTCGAAATGAACGGCATATTTCCCGCCGACCTTGCGGTCTATCTCCTCCTGGCCCCAGTTGTTGCTTTTATTTTTGTCACTCATCGATGGTCCGGTTTTCTTCCCTGGTACTATTTATCCGTCTTTTGCCTGGCCCGAATAATTGGCGGTATACTTGGTATCCATGACAGCGAGAGTTTAGCTGCCAACATTATTCAAAGTGTTGGTATTACACCATTGATTCTTGGTGTAGATGGACTGGTACATGAGGCGTATGTCCCCCGCCGAGCATGTCGAATGGTTCAAATCGCTAATTAAGCAGTCGAACATACCGCAATCCATCAGGCAGTCGATTCCTTGGGATTTCTGTCATTCTAGGCACTTCAGCCCTAATGGGTGTTGCCATGGCGTTGTCAGTCATCGGCTCCTTGGATATCTTCGAAGGTCACCCCAAGCCGCACAGTCTACAACATTGGAAAACAGGTACAGCCCTCGTCGTTCTCGCATGGGCTTTCCAGATATTTTGGTCCTTATTCTCCCTACTTTCCAACTCAGGAGGGAAGGGTCTTCCGGGATACCAAGGTGGTACAGCGGTATGTATTCCAATCTATATATTGCTTTTCATTCTCTTATGTCATGTTTCTAACGAGACTTCCATGTTAGCTTCTCCAAGGCGCGGTCGTCGCACTTCTATTCATCGGAATCCGAGTCATATACAGCCTTGTTGCGGTCTGTACGCAACGCAGAGATCTCAGTCCAGTCTATGGCAAGACTGATATCCGAGTTATTCTCATGTTTCTCCCAGAGGTCCTTGCAACTATCGCAATGATCACAGTGGGCCTCCGCACAAGAAAGCTGCGGGAGACCAAATCTATGGCCACCTATTCACCAACACCACAAACTTGCTAGTCCCATGTTTGAAAATCAATGTGGGTATTCTGCTTTAAATGATGAGCGATAGCCATCGTTCGGGTCGGCTTATTGATTATGATATGTTTCGTTCGTGCTCAGGCTATGTAGCAATAAATAAATTTCGTAGTTAACTCCCGAGTCGTACATGGAGACTACCGACTCCCAGCTTCCTGCATGATCACTCCTATAGAAACCATGAGCACAGCCGCATAGGCAATCGACGCCGCAAAAACAGCTCCAAGCGTAGTGAGATACCACGCCATAGGCAATCCAAACTCCGAGACAAATCCCGTCGTAAACCCGAGTTGAAAGTACAAGTCCCGCTCGAGTGCGAGTAACTACATGGGCCCGATAAGAAAGGCACCGCCCGCTTAAGCGCTTGCGAGTCTCGAGAAGAGGCCTCGTTTCATGGTCTCCGCTCGCTTGGCGTATATGGGCTGAGCGCCAGCTCTGTTGCCCTTTTTCCAGGGACCCGTCAGGATTGCGGTTGCTTTCAGTGCTTCAAAGTCGTCGGGGATTTTCCCCTGCCGAGTCATCTCCCTTTCGAGGATATAATGATCATGGAGTCGCTCGCTGGAAGCAATGAAGGGGTCATTCCGCTGGCCGGAGTGTTTGGCCATGTATTCTTGGTCTTGCACGGATTGGACTATTCAGAAGTGTGTGTTCGCTGCAATATTTATGGGCCAATGAAGCGTCAGGGAGTACCGCACCGTACTTTCTTAATGTAGACTCCAACGCATCCGGTTCCATCTCGGTAATTGTGAACTCTTTGGGATGAAGCGTAATCGCCGTTTGTACCAGTTTTGCTTGAAGATACCTCATGTACATGCGATGCATATCGGCGATATTCACACGGTATCCATATTCGTTGGCAGTGACAGTTGCCCCGCCTCTGGCCGCGCTTAGGTACTTGTCAAGCCAACCAGGCACAAAATGGCGTCGGGGCGAAACTAATGTAATGAGTCGATTTCTTTGAAGATGGCGGGCGACTGCCCATGAACGAGCATCCGCTGCGTCAATTTTTGGTTTATCCATTTGATAAAGTTTTGATGGGAGAGACAGGAGGGAGAGAAGGAGGCTGAATGTTGGGTTGCGACAGGGGTCTAGGTACACTTACAGGCGGACAAAAGTTCAGCTAGCCACGTTTGCTTACCCTCCCAGCTGAACTTCTCACTCCCTTCTTGCACTCCTCTCAGCCAACTCCCACCATATTAACCGTAATGGCCAAAGATTCTGATGAACAAGTCAAGATCGCCCTATCCAAAAAGGACGATAATCTCCTCCTCCAATACCTCGCGCCCGAGCACCAAATCCGCACTCTGAGACGGGCTCATTTTACGCAAATAAACGAACGTTGCCGAAAGCCGTACAGCTGCCCTCCTTCTGACTCCAGCGATGGTGGCATCTTCCCGACTGGATTTCCAAGCTTCTATATCGACCGAAACGAGCTATCAAAAAATGAAGCCAAGACAGGAAGCCAGCACATGGCGTTTATTCTGGACGATATATGTGTTCGACAAGGAATTTTCATTTCTATTGGGACAATCCTCACATATGCAGGATTCTGAAGTTGATATAGAGCTTCCATCGGCTTCTACGGATCATAGTATACGGCCTTGGGATGGTCCTTCCCGCTAGCCATGAGGTTAGCGACAATCCAGGGTCAAATACACATTACTCTTTACTCTGCGAGTGGTATGAGAAATTCTGCTCCAGAACAATCAGCAGACATTGCCAGGCTTGGAGAAGACTTGTCGCGATGGCGCCACGATTTGAACCAAGTAATTTCTACTTGATTGGCCATCATGATATGTCAAAATTAGATAATTTTACTTATAGACCAAGTCATTTGGGGTGCATAGACGTCAGATTTTAAAACTATCGCAAATGAATGCCCTACATAATTCTACTCTGACGATGTTTTTACGTGCCTCGCCAGATACAACAGGACGTGCCGAAATCAGTACTCATTGTGTCAATGCAGCAGTTTCGAGTTTGAAATCGCATTGTCTCTCTTCTTCTCGCGGCCAGAAAACGAAAGAGGAGTTTCAGATATCGACCACGTCAATTTGTGAGAAACATTCTCCCTTCCCTCAATTTCCTGTTCATATATTGGCACCATCCCCAGCTAATATACGGAGCGCCTTATCATTTTCATCCTTTACGCCATGTATGGTCGTGTTTCTGTATCCCATCGCAACCCAGGACCTCGAAGACATACACATTCTGAAAGTTCTAGTGGGAACTTGGCGAAGGGATCAAAGAGCGTCCAGGTTCACTTGAGAGACTTTCCAATTTTTACGATACATACATTCGACTAGCAAAAAGGGTATTTGAACTGCGGGCACCCTCCATAGATATTACTTTCCTGCACAATCTTAAGCTGCGTTTCCCGAAAGAACGAAGGCACTCCATTCTAATCTCAGAAACTGTGCATTTTCTATATGCAATCCTAGAACGGAGTCCTGCTGATTTTGCCAAATTCCACACCGCGTTGGATCATCTTGATAATTGGGTTCGCGGACTCGGACATTCGCTGCCTATGAAGCTTTCTGGCATCTATTTCGAAGTCGACAATGTTTCATGACGATACATATTTTATTGAAACGTTATTTTTAGTGATCTTCAAGGGCTTGAGCTTTTGAAAGGATTTTGGGACACTGGAGAACCGAGAATATTCACGGCTGTGAACATTACACTTCGCACCGAATGGCTCTAGAGCCACCTAGTAGCCAATCAATTAAATTCATCCCGATAGAAACATCAGTATTTTGAGACCTGGAACCAGTCAGCCGCGCCATAAATCAATGACCTTGCTCCGGAAATTTTTTCAAAACATCTTTCAATTTATCGAAAGTTTAACAGCTGTCGATCCTGCACATCTCTCTCCCAGCAAAAGAAAGGGCGATCCGCCCAACCCAACCTTACCAGCTCCAGAAATCCCTCCGATTCTCACAAATCCACTTACCTCGAACAAGACCAGATCAACAGAGCGGGGGAATCACGAGGGTCCAAGTTGACACCAGTCAAACCGTGGTCCCACATCTCTCCCCCGCAACCAACAACAATGGGGAGCCAAGTCCCGTATCCACCCCCACAACAGCCGCGATTGAACACTGAGTCTGGCACCCCCATACCTTAAACAGGAGAGGGTCTCAAGGAACAAATGGTAGCGAAGCTATTCAGCCTGTTTATCCTTCATCCAATTACAACCCGATTATCAAGATCGTTGTCAGCCGCGGGATGAATATCTCGGCTGTCAAGCCCTACTTCCTCTGCCGAAAGGGGTTTCCCCGGACTACTACGGAGTACTAGTTTTAGATTGCTTCTGCTAGCCACCTAAACATTGGGGGCTAGGTATAAAGGGGTCAATTGTGCCCCTCCCCATATTTTGGGAGAAGGGAAGAAAGATAGAATTTGAGGTTGTATTACCCTAATTTCTTCTCCCCCTCCTTGCGTCATCATTGGGTCGTTGGGGAGCCAGTCCAAATTTTCTTCCAGAAAAGGAGGAACAAATGCGATGTCTTCCGAAAGCGCCAAAAGTGACCACGACGCTCAAATGGAGAAAGTCGCGCCCAACAAACCAGCCGTTGATCTAGAAGCCGTCGGTGAACGAGAGGGCTACGTTCTAAATGACGCGACACTCGCCCAAGATCAAGGGTTAAAGACCGCAGCAGATGGACAAACAATTCTCATCCCGCAGCCTAGTGACTCACCCAATGATCCTCTCAATTGGACTCCGTTCCGCAAACACTTGATTCTGATTATAATTTCCTGCACGGCTTTCTTGCCGGATTATGGAAGTGCTACGGGTGCTGTTACCCTCGTGCCGCAGGGCGAGTAAGTAACCTCCCCCTGTCCATTCAGATTCTCATTTCTGCCCTAGTCACTTCTGGGTAAAGATCGCGATCGTACTACGTATGTATACTAACAAATATGGCGCCCTTAGAGAGTGGAATATGGACCCCAACGTCGTGAACCACTCACAGGTCGGAAACGTTTTCATGCTCGGCGCAGCTGGGCCCATTATCGTCGCGCTCTCGGCATATTTTGGCCGATTTCCGATTCTGTTTTGGTGGGCTTTACTTGCTCTTGCGACGGCTGTTTGGTGTGCTGCTGCTCAGAGCTTTGAGTCTTTTATGGTATGTTTTTATATCCCACGTTATGTTATACAACAGAGAGGGTTTAAGTTCTTTCCATCCATCCAATACCAAATACTAAAATGATATTACTATTACTTCTAGGCCGCGCGCATTCTCAATGGCTTTTTCTCAACTGTCGCGCAAGGTGTACGTCTTCAAGTTCACCCAATCTCCCCCATTTCCCTAAATCTCAGCTGGACATAGTCCGAGTCAATTACTAACACCTCAAAGGGCGGCCTAATGTTCATAAAAGACATGTTCTTCTTTCACGAACACGCCCGCAAAATCAACATCTGGTCCGGCTTCATAATTCTCTCCCCCTACATGGGCCCGCTCCTCGCCTCATTCATAGTGAATACTCAAATCTGGCAATGGGCCTTCGGCCTCTACGCAATCGAAACCGGTCTCTGTCTAATCGCCATAATAATATTCGTGGACGAAACGTACTACGATCGCAAAACCGTCCAGCCTGAACTCGTCCCCAATGGACCCCGGTGGCAGCGCATGTTGGGTATCCAGCAGGTTCGCTCGGGGTATATTAAGAATTCGTTCGGGGAGGCGGTTATGCGGCCGATCACGATCATTTGCAAACCTGTTGTGTTTTGCGCGGCTTTTGCTTATTTGCTTATGTTTGCCTGGGTTGTTGGTATTAATACTACGCTTTCGATCTTTTTGGCGCCCGTTTATGGGTTTGATGCTAAAGCTATTGGTAACCATACCCTACCCTACCCTAGTCTCCTTCTTCAAGTTCTTGACTTGATAACGTCCAACATTGGGAAGATTGCTGACCGTTGCCATTGTGCTGAACTTTAGGCTTCTTCTATTTCACCCCCGTCGTAGCCGCGATTCTCGGCGAAGTAGCGGGCCACTGGCTGCACGACGCCATAGCCAAAACCTATACAACCCGACACGGAGGCCGATTCGAGCCCGAAGCCCGACTATACGCAATCTGGTTCTCGATGCCATTCCTAGTCTCTGGACTAATATTGATGGGCTTCGCACTGGAGCGCGAGTATCACTATATGCTTGCCGCGCTGGGTTGGGGACTTTACGTATTCGGCATCATGGTTGTGACTGTTGCTATCAACTCGTATGTTTTGGATAGTTACCCCGAGGCTAGTGGGGAGGTGGCTGCTTGGGTGAATTTTGGAAGGACTTGTGGTGGGTTTATTGTTAGTTATTTCATGGTTGAGTGGGCTGAGAAGGAGGGGACCATCAAGCAGATGGGGACTATGTGTGGGGTTGTTGGGGCGGCTTTTTTTATGATTCTTGCGTTGCAGTACTTTGGGAAGAGGTTGAGGGGTTGGTCTGGGCCGGCGGATTTTAAGACTGGTTAGGTAGTAGGTACTAGTAGTGGTTGGTAGGTAAGGAGAGGCATTGGTACGATATGTACGATTTATCTAGTTATAGATGGATGTAATGGATACTAGTATCGCTGCAGTCTGCAGTGTACGTCGATTTTGAATAGCTCAACATGAAATTTTGAATTTTGCTGTTCCATTTTTATTCATATCGGTTCGTATCTGACATTTGAGTACATAAAAAGAAAAAACTATTACGACCTCCAAGAGGATCGGTATGTACAAAAAGCTCCGAGTCGTTTTGGTAAAAGTCAAAAAGCCCAAACGCCAATTGGAAAATTGCTATGCAGACATCATCGTATAAGATCGAGGATCAAGAGAAGAACGTGGACGCCAACGTGAACGTGGACGTCAGCGTGGGAATATTTATGTCCAAACCAGCGGCTGTTGCTGTTGCTGCTGCTGCTGCTGCGACCCCGCGGGTTCACTGGATGTCAAGCTAGATTCCTCGCCCCACACGAAATGTCCGAATGTCAGCACGGCCTCGAAAATCTCCTTGCCAGTGGGAACGATGTGTTCCGAGGGAAGGAGGAAACCGTAGCTGCCACGGTCGCGGAGTTTGATCTGGAAAGAGTGTCTGGCATGCAGCTTATGATAGAACCAGTCCAGGGCGCTGCCGCCCGAGTTCAGGTTAGCCGCTTCCCCGTTCGGCAGAATACCCTCACAGGCAGATGTCACGTCATATGACTCGCGGGTCGTCATTCGAATTGCCTTAGCCAGGCCCAAAGCCAGCTCCTCCAAGCTTTCAAGGGTGGGAGGAACGGAGGAGCAACTGTAGGAGTAAGGGTATAGGATTTGCTGAGAGTAGGAGTGCAGATCCAAGAGACCGATGATATCTGCTCGCCCGCTCTCAGTTTCATTCTGCGCCCACTGGGCCAATCGTTGAGATTCCAATGCTTCGAAGGGTTCGGCACCGGCATAATTTTCCGAGCAGGGGTTTGAGCGGGTTGTTTCGCCATCCCACTCAAAATCCCAGGCACGGTCAAGATCAACTCCTGGGCAGATCGGGAGACCCGTTGGCTGTCGATTCTTCCGCCATAAGCGGTCCGACTCCCATGAATAGACATAGCCATCGGGGTTCAAAGTTGGGATGAAAACCCAGTCAAATTCATTAAGAAGATGGGTGACCTCGAGCGACTCGCCATATTGGGTGATCAGATTATAAGCAACATAGGTGACTGTGGAGGTACTGATCCACTCCCGAGCGTGGAGACCGCCCATCATGACGATGGTCTTCCGTGGGCTTGGCGAAGTATGTTCATCACGACGTGCGCCGAGTCGTAGAGCTGGAATCTCTCGGCCTTCGTGGGTGAGCCCGATATTGATGAAGCTGGCATGGGATGAAAACATTGACGCCATCAGTCGCATCCATTGCACGATAACAGACAAGGGCTGGTATTCGCGGAAGAAGACATCCTCAATCTCGGCGGTGCGACCGTGGGCGGATCCAGTTCCCGTATCGGGATGTAATGGGTGTAAAGGGTGATAGTGAGTTCTTGGGTAGGTGGCATAGATCATATCGACGAGATCATCCATGAGTGGGGTGTGCGATGTACGGAGGGAAGCAGGCAGCAGCTCCAGCAGGGAAGGAATCTATGACCCGGATATCCGCGATTAGCAACTTGAACGGGGAATTGAAAAGGTTGAATAGATCAGATGAGTTATGACTTACCATGCTATCTGTCAGTCGAATGTCCACATATTCTGCGGTAATAGCCCAGACATCGAGGAGCAAAACCCGGGAGGCGGCGGCCAAAGCGTCCGCTTCTTCCGGTTGGCGAATTTGGAAGCGGAGGACTACATCACTCTCATAGCGATCGCGAACATTGGAAGGAGGAAGATTCTGGGCATGCTTGGGACAGTTGGAGTGCTCAATACCCCAGACGGATTCGATGACCCAGTCGCGGAGTCGGGTCCACGGACGGCGTGGGTCTGGGTGAGAGAGCTGGTGAGCGGGCAGTAGCGGAGGTGGAGGAGTAATGCTGGAACCGGCGGGGATTGCGAGAATGGAAGGAATTCCACTGGCAGCCAAAAGTAAATAGGCCGGAAGAAGGCGCATGGTGGGGGTGGAAGGATCAAGTTCCAGCTTGAAGTTGAAGAGGTGGTGGAGGTGGAGGGTGAAGTGGTGAGGTGAAGTGCGGAGAAGGCGGGGAGTAGTCATCACTTTAGTATAGTGGTGGTGCAGTGTAGGGTGGTATATAGTATAACTCTACTTTCAATATATAAATATAATACTATAGTCTAGTATGAATATACTGCTTTAACAGGTATATTCACTACCAGTATTATTTATTAGAATACTCATAGTAGCAGACTGGTGTAACTGGAGTGTATATCGTGGAAGTGGCAATATATGCTAGTAGTACTAGCAGGCTACAGTGTTTATCGCACTAAAATAGAGTTACAACTTGAACTGCTACTAAAACATTACTAGCATCTGGCATAATTCTATTAATGTAATGTACTTGTATAATTAAAATTAATCTATTAAAGTAAATATAAGTACTAAAATACTCAGATTATAGTATTATAG